>WNWK01041370.1:0-16483 GCA_009830355.1 Cherax destructor | reverse complement strand
ATGCCAGTATGTTCATCATTACTCTCACCGAAACCTGGCCAAAGCCTGATACTACAAATGTGTATGCCATTCCTAGTTACATAGCCATACACAACTGTAGGCCAGACCAGCAAGGGGGTGGCACAGCTATATACTACTCAGACCAACTTGAATGTATCAATAATATTTGCACAAGGGATGAACATGGAGAATATATAATAGCTAAATTTAAATTCAAATACAGTGGACCCACGGATTACGTCATTATTTCGTTCCAGAATGCTGTTCAAGTGCCGTTACCGAACGAATTTGTTCCCATAAGGAATAATGTAAATTAGATTAGTCCTTTTAGACCCCCAAAAATACACTTACAAAAGCACTTACAAAAATACACTTACATAATTGTTTGAGTTTGGAGCAGTGCGTAATCCGGGTGTCCACTGTACCTAGAAAAACCTCTTACAGTGATAAACATCTACAGAGTTCCACAGTCAAATATTAACCAATTTAGTGAAAAATTAGGAAGCATGATAACTGATGCACACATGAACAAAGACCACTTGCTACTCCTAGTAGACTTCAATATAAATCTCCTGCAAGACCAGGACCCACAAGTAACTGAATTCGCAAACACTATGAGCAACTGCTTGCTGCTACCAACAGTAACAAAACCTACAAGAGTCTCAGAGACTAGTGTTTCCTTATTAGACCACATCTGGACTAACACGATATCCCCTTTAAAATCAGGCATAATCACAGATAACACCACAGACCACTACCCTACCTTTCTCATAACCAACCTAGGTCAATTCCCCCAAGACACTACTAAAGTCACCTTCAGACTTCATAACGAGACAGCTATTAATAACTTCATAACAGCAATGACAAACATCGACTGGCAAACTGAGCTAGAAATCTATACAGATACTGATGTATGTATTAATAATTTTTTAAAAAAGACCCAATACCTCTATAACATGCATTGCCCAAAAAACTATACAGATCACAGCTAAGAGACTGAACAGTCCCTGGCTAACACCCAGCATCCTCAAATCCATTAATATAAAGCACCTATTAGAAAAATGGGTACAGAATGGGACAAATAACCAGAGACCAAACAAAACATTACTCGTCAATCCTAACCAGCCTGATAAGAAGGAGAAAAAAATTGTATTATGAGGACAGATTACATAACTTAAAAGGTGATATGAAGGAGACTTGGAAAACCCTACCTGAAATTCTAGGAACTTAAAAGATATCCGGAAACAGAACAATCAAACTAACGAAACCAGATGAACCCCTACTCCCACTGACTGAAACAGCACCCCACCTAACGACTACCTCACTGGCACCTACCCGAATGGACTATTCTTAGCTCTGACCAACCCAACAAAAGTCTCACTTACCGTCAACTCACTAAAAAACAAGGCAGGATATTTAAATAACTTACCACCTTTTACATCAAAAAAAGCTTCACAAGTACTGTCACCAATTATTGCAACACTCTTTAACAAATCCATCGAATCCTCCACCTTCCCATCAATTCTCAAAATAGCTAGGGTCACCCCGATACATAAAGGAGGAGATCAAGCATACCTGAATAACTATAGACCAATATCTAACTTACCCGTTCTATCTCAAATCTTTGAAAAATTAATTCATGGGCAGATCTACTCCTACCTCATCTCCCACAACATACTCAACCCCTGTCAGTTTGGATTCAGGCCTAATAAAAACATGAATGATGCTCTTTTACACATGCTAGAACTAATATACACCACTCTTGAGAAAAAAGAAGTCACATTGGGAATCTTCATTGATTTACGTAAAGCTTTTGATACAGTTGACCATGATTTGTTGCACATAAAATTATCACACTATGGTATAAGAGGGCACTCCCTCAACTACCTAAAGTCATACCTTAGCAACAGAAGCCAGTATGTATACACAAATAGAGCTAGCTCTTCCACACAAACAATTACAGTTGGTATCCCACAGGAAAGTGTCCTTGGCCCACTCCTCTTTCACAAATATTTTTTTTTTTTTAACAATTAAATCAGTATTACATACCTTTATTGAAGACTAATGCTGGCTTCTGGAAGATAGGGAGGAGGAAAGAGGGAGGAGTTAGTGTTTGGAAGGGTAATCCTCCTCCATAAGGACTTCAGGTAGCAAAGTTCTCTCTGTGGTCTTTTAATGCCACTAGGATCAGCTTGAGAGTCACTCAACCAACTACACTCCCTGCAACACTCCTTGTATGCCTGCTACACTCCCTGCATGCCTGCTCCACTCCCTGCATGCCTGCTCCACTCCCTGCATGCCTGCTCCACTCCCTGCATGCCTGCTACACTCCCTGCATGCCTGCTACACTCCCTGCATGCCTGCTACTCTCCTTGCCTCTATGCCTGCCTGCCTTGAATTCTATCGTGTTTCTCACTTTCTTTACCAAAGGAACTTTACTAAGAACTTTCCTTGGGGCCATGGTGACTTATTTTGTAGTTGCACTTGATAAATAACCACCAAAAACAATGGATTATAGCAAAATGTTTGGATGAATGAGCAGAAGCTTCCTCACGCACCGAGAGACACAGGCAAACTGAAGCACAAGCGGCCCCAGCCGGCGGACGGACGCATCCCATACGGCCTCTAACCGGGAGCCGAAAAACCGGCCTCTAACCGAGTTGGCCTTTAACCGGAACGGCCTTTAACCGGGGGTCCACTGTAATAGCAAAATATGAAAATGGAGTGCGTATCGCTGAGCTGGCCAGGCTGTATGGCAAAGCCTATTCAACCATTGCTACCATTGTGGCCAAGGGAAATAAAATAAAGGAAGCTGTTGTTGCGAAAGGTGCAAATATAATCACAAAACAAAGATCGCAAGTGCTGGAAGATGTGGAACGGATTACGGCCTTTAACCGAGGGTTCACTGTATCTCCTTCTTCACTTCTACCGTATTTCTCAGCCTCTTTACCACAGGACTGGCACTAGGAGCTTTCTTTGGACCCATGGTGGCTTATTTAGTATTTGCAAGCACTAAAAACAATGGAATAATGACAAAATGTATGGTATGAATGCATGGGTGGTGTGGGTGGTGGTCGCTCTCGCTTGTAAACAATAGCACACTGACTGTGGATAGCGCGTTGTGCCGATCCAGGGCACGTGTACGCGTCCAAGACGAATAGCATATTCCGAGCGGATCATCGTAAACTGACCCAATATTTTTACGGAAAAATGTATCGCTAACCGAATTTAGCGTAATCCGACGCCATCGTAATCCGGGGGTCCACTGTACTACATTATGGAAAAATAAACACATAAGCAGTATAATGTGATCCTTTATTGTCAATAAAGGATCACATTATACCGCTTATGTGCTTATTTTTCCATTGTGTTGGTATTTTATACCATTTATTTCCATTGTACTACATTATGCAGTAGTCTGCATAACAGTACAGTCTCTCCTCACTTAACGACGGAGATAGGGACCCAAGACACCGTCGGTAAGCGAATTCGTCGCTAAACAAGGATCATACTATACAGGTCTCCCTCCACATTAGTCCAATCTCTCTTTAAAGCTACCCAAGGTCCTATCGAAACTAAAACCTTGGGTATTTTTAAATTTAGGTTGGATAAATACATGAGTGAGAGGGGTTGGATTTGAGTGGGACTAGCATGTGAGTAAATAGAATTATTAAAGCTTATTGCTTGGGTAGCGTTTATTCTGTTAGTGGGTTGGATTTGTGAAGGACCTGCCAAGTATAGGCCAACAGGCCTATACTTGGAACACTGCAGCAGGCCTGTTGGCCCATACTAGGCAGGTCCTTCACAATCCATCCCACTAGCAGAATATTTGCCCACCCCAATTTTCAATGCTACCCTGTGTCACACAGGGAAGTGTTCTTGGCCCACTTCTCTTTCTCATTTACATTAACGACCTACCAAATGCATCTCAACTACTCAAACCCATACTATTTGCAGATGATACTACATACGTTATCTCGCACCCAAGCCCAGACACACTAGCCAACACTGTAAATACTGAATTGCAGAAAATATCTACCTGGATGATGACGAACAAACTTACTCTCAATATTGATAAAACCTATTTTATTCAGTTTGGGAACAGAGCTATAAACGCACCACATAACATAATGATAAACGGGTCCCCTATCGCAAAACTCACAGAGGGAAAATTCTTAGGAATCCATCTTGACAGTGGCCTCAAATTTCAGATACATATACAACAAATTTCCAAGAAAGTCTCAAAGACCGTGGGAATACTATCCAAGATACGGTACTATGTTCCACAACCAGCTCTCCTTACCCTATATCACTCACTCATTTACCCCTATCTCACCTATGGAATCTGTGCATGGGGCTCAACATCAATAACTCATATCAGACCATTAATAACACAACAAAAGGCAGCAATTAGAATGATAACAAATTCACACTCCAGACAACATACTCCACCAATATTCAAAAACCTAAACTTACTCACCATACAAGACATCCATACTTTTTACTGTGCCTATTACATACATAGAACACTCTATGCAAATATTAACCCACCACTCAAACTTCTCCTTACCAATTTTAACAGGACACATGACCATAACACTAGACACAGATCACTCCTCGATGTTCCCCGTGTCCATCTAACACTATGTAAAAACTCAATGCATATAAAAGGCACGAAAATTTGGAATTCATTACCTGCCATTGCCAAAGAAACCCTGCCTGTACCCCAATTCAAAACGATGGTTGGATTTGTGAAGGACCTGCCTAGTATAGGCCAACAGGCCTACTGCAGTGTTCCTCCTTTCTTATGTTCTTATGAGTGAGAGGGGTTGCATGTAAGTGGGACTTGCACATGAATAAATAGAATTATCAAAGCTTATTGCTTGGGGAGCATTGAAAACTGAGTTGGACAAATATTCTGTTAGTGGGATGGATTGTGAAGGACCTGCCTAGTATGGGCCAACAGGCCTACTGCAGTCTTCCTCCTTTCTTATGTTCATATGTTCTTAAATGTTTATACAGCAGTATACTATATATTGTAATAAATAAAATTGAGGAAATCAGGTCTAATATATATTATTTAGGTACAAATACTGGTCAGAGAGCCTGTCGTAAGTCTGAGGCGTCGGTAAACGAGTTCGTCGCTAACTGAGGAGAGACTGTATATCATTTTTTTTTTTTTGTGTGAATAAAAATGAAAACAAGTGTAATAAGAGGGGCCTGGAGACATGACTAATGAACAGAGTAAATGCTATTTTGGTGCCAGGAATGTCTGCATTGTTTATTCTGGCCCATATTTTGAAATTGGCCTTTCTTGAATTTTGTGTGAACTGGCCAGATTAGTAATTTCTGATCACTTTTTTGTGTAGTTGAAACAGGTAAATGGAGGTTTTGATTCATAGATAATAAGTTCTATGTATGTGGTGCATGTCTAGGAATTGCTCAATGGCTCAATGGCAAAGCCATGCATAAATATCAGACTTAACGCAAGTGTAATTCTGTTACTGAAATTTCAAGCTTTTGCTTTCATTTTCTTCGGAAAATGATTCTATATAATTTCATAAGAAACAACAATTTTTTTTTTTTTTAAATTCTTCAACACTTGGAGCAAGTTTGCGAGCAGGGGTCTCGACGCTCAAAGGTTTAATGCTGATTGTCAAATTATATTTTGACTTTATTGACAGTTATGTATTCTCATATTTGGTGATCTTTTTTTTAGATGTGGTTGAAAACCTAGTTCCAGAACGACAATGAGTGATTAACTACTGCTTGTACCATCACGGCAGGAGTGATCAACTATTGCTTGGATTATCACGTGCCACTTGTCACTGACTTCTGTATTCAGAGGCACGACAACGAGTGCTTAACCACTGTGTGGGTCATCACTTCCTGCATGACAGACTCACTTATCCAGAGGTACTGTCCTCTTTCCTGGTATATAAAACATCTTGCCAAACATTTTCTTCTGTTATGCCACATGTCAGTGTACATGATACAAAATAAAGCCATTGAAACAATTTCAGGATATTGGATGTACCTAGACTGCATGCACTAGAGAGAGAAAACAATTCAGTTTTGTGAGCTGAAAATTATAATAAATTATAGATAATATGCCTGAGTATTAAAATTTTTTTACTAATGTAGAGAGTTGATGTATTTCACGTTACATTGAAGGTGTCCTCTTTATTCTTTACTCTTTAAAATATACAGGGTAAGAATGACGTTTTAATAACATCACTCCTTGTAAACTTTGTACTGCTTTTCTTATCAAAATTTTTTATAGAAGATAAATTTTTTGTTTTGCACAATTTTTTCTAATACAGTACATACATTTTTATGTAACTAGGAAGCAGTGAAAATGATTTTTTTACAAAATATTCACATTGTTTTTCAGCCTTAGAGAAAGAACAACAACATTTATGCTCATAGAAAATAAAAATACTGGTTCTCGTTTTGTGAATAAATATTCACAGATATCTTCTCTGGTAAAATATATGAGAGTTCATATTTAAAATTACTGTGTTCATTATGTCAGCAATACTTCAAGATGAATTTGCTCCAGCAACAGAAATTGCAGTTAATTCGGAAGAGAAAACCTATGAATTACTTGGAGACGCTGCTCCAGCAGCAGAAAATACCATCCATTCGGAAGAGAAAGCATTCAAATTACTGGAGGAATGTGTTCCATCAATAGAAGTCAGAGTTCAGTCAGAAGAGAAAACTCATGAATTTCTTGATGGAGAGGCTGCTCCAACAACAGAAAATACCATTCATTCAGAAGAGAAAACCTACCAATGCTTAGAGTGTGTTAAAGATTTTCCAACTATATCTGAGTTGCTATCACACAGGGTAATTCATACAGAGGATAAACGACACCATTGTTCTGTGTGTCAAAAAGGGTTTTCAGCTAAATCTGATTTAGTAAAACACACAAGAATTCATACAGGACATAAACCATACCAGTGTTCTGTGTGTTTGAGAGACTTTGCACAAAGCACTCATTTAGTAAGACACATGAGAGTTCACACTGGAGAGAGACCATTTCAGTGTTCAGAGTGTCCAAAAGACTTTCCTGATAAAGCTACTTTAACGAATCACATGAGAGTTCATACAGGAGAAAATCCATTTAATTGTTCATTGTGTGCAAAACACTTTTCAACAAAATCTAATTTAATAAAACATCTCAAAAATCACATTGGGGTAAAGCCATTTCAGTGCACAGTTTGTTCCAAACGTTTTGCAAATAAATTTGACTTAGTAAAACACTTGAGAATTCATACAGGAGAGAAACCATACCAGTGTTCAAAGTGTCAAAAAAACTTTTCTGATAAATCTGATTTAACCAAACATTCAAAAATTCATACAGAGGTAGAGCCATATCAGTGTTCAGAGTGTCTGAAAGTTTGTTCCAATAAATATGATTTAGTAAATCACATGAGAAGTCATACGGGAGAGAAGGCATATCAGTGTTCAAATTGCTCTAAAGTCTATTCTAGAAAATCTAATTTATCAAGACACATGATAAAGCATACAAGAGAAAATGACATCAGTGTATCGAGCATCAAGAATTTTACTGCTACAGATAATGTGGTTTAATAAATCTTAAGGAAGAGAAGCCATTAGTGTTAAAATTGTATTGAAGATTTGTTAACAAAATAACAATATCACACATGAGGATTCATTATATGAGACAAACGTGTGTTCAATGTGCCTAAAAGACCCAACAATATTCATTTAATATAATACACGAGAACTCTTGTAAAGTAATGATTTGAATATGCCACTATAACTCTGAGCTCGGCTGGTGCAAGAAAATTCAGTGTTCTAAGTGTATACAAGATATACAACAAATCTAAATAGGCAGTGCATGTTAAAATTTATACCAGAGACAGTTCAGTAGCTTACATTTAAGAATACAGTGGTACCCCGAGTTTCGTATATAATTTGTTCCAGAAGGCTGTTCAAGTGCCGTTACAGAACGAATTTGTTCACATAAGGAATAATGTAAATTAGATTAGTCAGTTTCAGACCCCCAAAAATACACTTACAAAAGCACTTACAATAATACACTTACATAATGGTTTGAGTTGGGAGCTGTACGAAACTCGGGGTACCACTGTACTGGGTATGTGTTCAGTGTGTCCCAAAGAGTTGAATAGTTGGAGTAATGGTAACTTTAATATACCTGTAAGTGCATATATTAGGTGTTATGCTTTTACCACATTGTCATTATACATCCAGTTACTGACTTGATAAAAACAAACTTGTTTTTTTGATACTTGGCAGTACAGTACTAACAGTCTGATACCTGGTAGTACAGCACTAACAGTCTGATACCTGCTAGTATAGTACTAACAGTCTGATACTTGGCAGTGCAGTACTAACAGTCTGATTCCTGGCAGTACAGTACTAACAGTCTGATACCTGGCAGTACAGTGCTAACAGTCTGATACCTGGCAGTACAATGCTAACAGTCTGATACCTGACAGTACAGTGCTAACAGTTTGATACCTGGCAGTACAGTGCTAACAGTCTGATACCTGGCAGTACAGTACTGATACCTGGCAGTACAGTACTAACTGATAACTGGCAGTACAGTACCAGCAGTCTGATACCTGGCAATACAGTACTGATACCTGGTAGTACAGTACTAACAATCTGATACCTGGCAGTACAGTACTAACAGTCTGATACCTGGCAGTACAGTACTGTTTGATACCTGGCAGTACAGTACCAGCAGTCTGATACCTGGCAATACAGTACTGATACCTGGTAGTACAGTCTGATACCTGGTAGTACAGTGCTAACAGTCTGATACCTAGCAGTACAGTGGTAACAGTCTGATACCTAGCAGTACAGTACTAACAGTCTGATACCTGGCAGTACAGTACAAACGGTCTGATGCCTGGCAGTACAGTGCTAACAGTCTGATACCTGGTAGTACAGTACTAAGTCTGATACCTGGCAGTACAGTACTAGCAGTCTGATACTTGGCAGTACAGTGCTAACAGTCTGATACTTGGCAGTACAGTGCTAACAGTCTGATACTTGGCAGTACAGTGCTAACAGTCTGATACCTGGCAGTACAGTGCTAACAGTCTGATACCTGGTAGTACAGTCTGATACCTGTAAACTTAGGGACAAAATGTGCAGCTTTAGTTATGTTAATGTACTGTCCAGGCTCTTGTTCTGAACTTCCTAACCTTTGACTTATTCTCTCCTTAGCTTCTATTAATTTTGTTTCAGCCTCTATCACAGCTAGCTTAAGTCTCATCATCGTTTCATTATCACCTGGAGTAGGTGATCTCTCATGGTCACTGTCAACAAGCATGTTTACTGATGAATTATTTACCTCCTCACTTTAGCCAGAAAAGTCTAAAGATTTAGCTTCTGACATAGATTTTATCCTTAAACTCTTGCTTCCCTTTTACAGCATCAATGGACAAGTTTTCCCACAGGCACAGAAAATAACACAAGTTCAATGTAAAATATGCACATAGCAATTTACCATAACCACAAACAAAATGTGTTACTCAACTTTTATCCCCACTCTGGAGAAAAACAAACTGTAAACTAATATATGAAAACAACCTTCCACTGACACCACCTTGGTAAATTTTATCCTACCAGAAACATGCAACTGTTGTTACCCCATACCAGTACATATAGTTCAAAGAAAGTTTTGAGTTATTTTAACAGTCAAATAACTATCCCAGACAGGCCCCCATGTTATGTTATTTTCCCTTTACTTTGATGGTATAGGTTCTCACTAGTATATGGTCTAGCATAGGGTAGTTACTTAAAGGTCTTATAGTCTAGGGTGATACTTACATTCATGATTAGCTGGGCTGTCTCAAAAACTTTTCACCAGTCCTCTCAATATGTTATTTAAACCACCATTATAAAAATAATACTATATTCAGAGATATATATACAAGTCTTAATCATAACACCATTCCCCCAAGCATCTCCAAACCACATGGCCCATCTGCCACAATTAACACTCATTTTCTCAACATTACTTTTACTCTCAGTGTCTTGACACACTGTAAATCACAGGTTATGATGGTAACATCAATTTAAAGCACATCTCTTACCTCTTGGCACACACAGTCTGCCCAGAAAACAAATATAAGACAAGAGAAAGCCACTAGCACTAACTTCCTGGAGCCATCTTGAGAAGAAAGAGGAGCCAGCCAGCTACCCCCATATGCCCAACAAAACAAAATACTGTCGTCTTGCACATTCCACATGCACCCACAATAATTTGTTTTTCTCATACACCTTATTACTTTTTACAAAGAAAAATACACTTTATGAACTACTTATTTAAATGTGTGTATGTGTGTGTATACTATAACCCATTATATTGAGAAAAGCAGGCTTGATTAATTTCTTAAGTTCTAAGAGTGACCTGCTCCTAGGACATTATTAAGCAGTGATAGTGATTAATTCAATATAATTATTTATTCCAGAGTAACTGTTACTTAAATACATCAATACATGTTGGGTCCTATAGCCCCATAACAAACATTTGGCTTATTTTTTGTGAGTTTACTCTAATAAAATCTACTACCTGTATAATAAATAGGTAAGTGACGAAATAGCTGTAACATATAAAACACAGAATACAGTGGACCCTTGGTTTTCGTGATTTCCCTTGGATTTCTGCAGTCGTACGGAACGTGTCCCAGTGGCCTCATGCACACAAAGCCTCCCACAGATGCATTCAGAGTCAGTCTTGCATTTTTTCTCGGCGAGTGAGCATCACCCCCTGCATTCATACAAAACATTTCGTAATAATCCATTGTTTTTTGTGCTTGCAACTGCTAAATAAGCCACCATGGGCCCAAAGAAAGCTCCTAGTGCCAACCCTTTGGTAAAGAAGGTGAGAAACATGGTAGAATTAAATAAAAAAATCATAGAAAAATATGAAAGTGGCATACGTGTGGCTGAGCTTGCCAGTATGTACGAGAAGCCCCATTCAATGATCACTTCCATCGTGAGGAAGAAAAAGGAAATCAAGGAAGCTGATGTTATGAAAGGGGTAAATGTGCTAACAAAACAGATCACAAATATTCAAAGATGTTGAGAAGTTGTTGGTGTGGATCAACCAAAAACAGTTATTGTTGTGCAGTCGATAGTTTGCAAAAAGGCAAGGCAGTTGCATGCTGATCTCGTAAAGAAAATGCCTGGAATGAGTGCTGATGTTAGTGAATTTAAGGCCAGGAAAGGCTGGTTTGAAAATTTCAAGAAGTGAAGTGGCATACACAGTGTTGTAAGGCATGGTGAGGCTGCAAGTTCAGAGAAACATGCGGCTGAAAAATTTGTGCATGAATTCTAGGACTACATAGAGGCTGAAGGATTTCTCCCCCAACAAGTGTTCAATTGTGACGAAACAGGCCTCTTTTGGAAGAAAATGCCAAAGAGAACCTACATCACGCAGGAGGAAAAGGCACTGCCAGGACACAAGCTTATGAAAGACAGGCTAACTCTCTTGTTCTGTGGTAATGCTAGTGGGGATTTCAAAGTGAAGCCTTTACTGGTGTATCACTCTGAAAATCCCAGTGTTCAAGAAAAACAATGTCGTCAAGAGTAAATTGTGTATGATGTGGAAGGCTAGCAATAAGGCATGGGTCACGAGGGAATTTTCCTTGATTGGTTCAATGAAGTGTTTGGCCTGAGTGTGAAGAAATACCTCCTGGATGATGGATTGCAACTCAAGTGCCTCCTGGTAATGGATGACCAATTGTTGGAGGAGTTTTATTTTCATCACAGTGAAGTTCTTGCCCCCTAATACCTCTCCTTTCATCCAGCCTGTGGACCAGCAGATCATTTCAAAATTAAAAAAACTGTACACCAAAGCAATGTTTCAAAGGTGCTTTGACGTGACCTCGGACACTGAATTGACCCTAAGAGAGTTCTGGAAGGATCACTTCAATATCCTCAATTGCATAACACTTATAGATAAGGCTTGGCAGGGAGTGATGTCCAGGACGATGAACTCTGCTTGGAGAAAATTGTGGCCAGAATATGTCCAAGAGAAGGATTTTGAAGGGTTTGGGGCTGAAACCGTCGACCCTACGCCTGTTGTGGAATGTATTGTGGCATTTGGGAATTCCATGGGGTTGGATGTGAGTGGCCAGGATGTGGAAGAGTTGGTGGAGGACCACAGTGAAGAGCTAACCACTGAAGAGCTGCAAGAGCTTCATCTGCAACAGCAACAGACAACAGCTGAGGAAATTGCTTCACAGGAGGAGGAACAGAGAGGGAAGAAGGTGCCTTCTTCAAAGATTAAGGACATTTGTGTAAAGTGGAGCAAGATGCAAACGTTTGTGGAGGAACGTCACCCTAACAAAGCTGTTGTAGGCCATGTCTGTCTTCAATGCCTTGTCCCATTTTAGGCAAATCTTAAAGAGATGTCAGAAACAGAGCTCTCTGGAACAATTTTTTGAGTGACAGGGGTCCAGTGACTCAAGCTGGTCCTAGTGCCATTAAAAAACAAAGAAGGGAAGTAACCTCGGATTAGGACTCGGTACCTAAGGTCTTTATGGAAGGGGATTCCCCTTCCAAACAATAGTAACTTCTCCTCCCTCTCCTCTCCTCCCGTCTTCCATACATTAACAAGAGTCTTCAATAAAGGTAAGTGTGATGTATTATTGCTTTACAGTGGACCCTCCATTTTCGTGTTTAATCTGTTCCAGAGTGATCGGCTAAAACTGAAATCGGCGAAAACTGAAACCATTTTCCCCATAAGAAATAATGTAAATTCAATTACAGTGGACCCCCGGATTTTGTACTGCTCTCAACTCGAACAATTATGTAAGTGTATTTTTGTAATTGCTTTTGTAAGTGTATTTTTGGGGGTCTGAAACAGACTAATCTAATTTACATTCGTCCTTATGGGAACAAATTCGTTCGGTAACGGCACTCGAACAGCCTTCTGGAAAGAATTATTGACTAAATCCGGGGGTCCACTGTAATTTGTTTCAGACACCCAGAAGTATTAATAAAAAATTTTTTTTTTGAGATTAAATATAGATTTACATACAGAAAAGAATGATAAATATAAAGCACTACAGTGGACCCCCGGATTACGATAGCGTCAGATAACGATAAATTCGGAAAACGATACATTTTTCCGTAAAAATAATGGTTCGTTAAACAATGATCCGCTCAAAAAACGCTATTCGTCTTGGACGCGTACATGGCTCAACACTCCATCCAGAGTCAGTGTGTAATTGTTTACCAGCAAGTGACCACCACCCACGCATTTATACCATACATTTCGTCATTATTCCATTGTTTTTAGTGCTTGCAACTGCTAGATAAGCCACCATGGGCCCAAAGAAAGCTCCTAGTGCCAGCCCTGTCGTAAAGGGCTGAGAGGGGAAAATACAGTAGGGCCCCGCTTTTCGGCGTTTCGCCTTTCGGCGTTCCGTTCATACGGCGAGTTCAAATTATGACCAAAACTTTTGTATACGGCGCACGCCACCCGGTTTGTTTACATTTTCCGTGAGCACATATCTCTATTATGTAATCATCACTCTTGGGCACATTAAATGTCCAATTTTACATCAATATAGACATTTTCATTAATCCATCTATGATATTTTCTTCAAAATTATATAAGGAACACATTACATAGCATATAAACGTGCTGTTTATATGCTATGTTTATATGCTATGTAAGTGTGGTTACCGGGCAGAGGGAAAACATTACGTAATACTAATATTAATCACTCTTGGGCACATTAAATGTCTTATTTTACGTTAATATAGACATTTTCATTAATCCATCTATGATATTTTCTTCAAAATTATATAAGAAACACGTTACAAAGCATATAAACATGCTGTTTATATGCTATGGTGTTGCCGGGCAGAGGGAAAACATTACGTAATATTAATCACTTGTGGGCACATTAAATGTCTTATTTTACGTTAATATGGACATTTTCATTAATCCATCTATGATATTTTCTTCAAAATTTTATAAGAAACACGTTACAAAGCAAATAAACATGCTGTTTATATGCTATGGTGTTGCCGGGCGGAGGGAAAACATTACGTAATATTAGTAATAATAATCACTCTTGGGTACATTAAATGGCTTATTTTACGTTAATATAGACATTTTCATTAATTCATCTATGATATTTTCTTCAAAATTATTTAAAAAACACGTTACATAGCATATAAACATGATACATACACCCACAGAATAAAAATTGACAATATGAGATTTGTTTACCAAATGACTTTGTAGGAGTCGGAAGAATTATGTTTTCTCTAGTCAAACAATGAGGGATAACTGTAGAAAAATATTCCTTTCATATGCCTTCAATCTATATATAGGTATTCACGACCCTTGTGGGTTTAGCGCTTCTTTTTTATTATGATGATAATAATAATACTATCATTAACTCTAAAAATAGTGTGTTGCATGAGAATGGGAGTGTTGCTGTTTGTTTATTTTGTACTAACTTGTACACAGTGTAAGAGTATTTGTATTGTGAGGTAATTATTATAATAAAAAAAATTATTTTGAGGTAAAAGTTTCACAAACTCTTACAAACGTATGTGAATGAACTAAAAGTGGACACGTATTAATCGCATTCATTTCGCCTGACCAAGTGATCACCCACTACCTGTTCAGTTTGTTTTTTTACCTTGTCTGAACTCTGTATCTCGTTCTCTCTCTCGTTTACTCTTTCGTTAACTAGTTGGCTCTCATTGACTATGGCGTCTAAGCTTAGTTGTGATAAAAAGAGGAGTCGTAAGCCTCTTACTTTAAGTGCCAAGTTAGAAATGATTAAACTCAGTGAACTGACTTTTTTGGGTTATCCTAGGTTGTCTACGCATATTCTGCTATGTTTGATAATCTATGTAACTGTATTTGTGTATAATTGAATAAACTTACTAACAAGGTATATGTTGATCGCTGAGATAGCCATCAAATACAGTTACATATAGCAGCATATGTGTAGAGAACCAAGGATAACCCAAGAATGTTCTCGCCTAATTGTACTCACCTAATTGTGATTGCAGGGGTCGAGACTTAGCTCCAGGCCCTGCCTCTTCACTGACCGCTACTAGGTCCTCTCTCTCCCTGCTCCATGAGCTTTATCATACCTCGTCTTAAAGCTATGTATGGTTCCTGCCTCCACTACATCACTTGCTAGACTATTCCACTTCCTGACTACTCTATGGCTGAAGAAATACTTCCTAACATCCCTTTGACTCATCTGAGTCTTCAACTAACACTTTCTAGGAGCTAATGCTGCTGGGGATTGCAAGTTAAAACCTATGATAATTTATCACTCAGTGAATCCTAGGGCCCTAAAGAACTATGCAAAAGGTAGCCTCCCTGTTTATTATAAATCAATTCAAAAGTTTGGATGACTACTGATCTTTTCATAAATTGGTTCAGACTATTTTAAGCCAATGTTAATACTTTAAGGTAAGTAATAAGTGTACTCTGTGTGTATCTTACTTTTTATTGTGTTTTTTAATGCCTAATGCTATTGTTAACTTAATATAAGTTAGTGTAAGCTTGTTGTCTGGCATTTATATGAATTTAGAAGTGGAAAAAAATGGCTTTCTGCTTTTCGGCGATGTCTGCTTTAAGGCACTAGCCTGGAACCTAACCTGCCGTATAAGTGGGGCCCTACTGTATGTCTTCTTAAATGATTCAGTGATTCTACGATATGTTATGATACTAAAGCAGCAGGAGTTGATAAAGGCTATAGCACCAGCCAGTGATAAAGTGTAGCATTAACAGTGTAGCAAGTAAGTTAAGCGATTAATCGATAGAAAAATGACGACACAAAACTTAACTCCTCCAATGTTGTTGGGGTTATATAGGGCGACTGACAACACCGCCGTGTGTCTAGCGGCTATCACTATTTAAGGCACATCTTTCAGTGGCCCTTATACACCCAACAACAAATACCACAACACCAGTCCTTGCATTCGTAATGATATTTTATTCATTCTAGAGTACGTATATGTCATGTTTCTATGTTATTAATATTATTAATATTATTAATATTAATATTATTAATACCAACTTTTATGTACAAAAAGGCTTCACAGGTACTGTCACCAATCATAGCAACACTATTCAATAAATCCATTGAAGCCTCTACCTTTCCATCAATTCTCAAAATAGCTAGGGTCACCCCGATCCACAAAGGAGGTGATCAAACAGACCTGAATAATTATAGACCAATTTCTAATTTACCATTGCTTTCTAAAATCTTCGAAAAATTAATTCATAGACAAATCTATTCCTACCTCGTCTCACACAATGTACTCAACCCCTGTCAATTTGGATTCAGGACAAACAAGAGCACAAACGATGCTATTACACACATGTTGGAGTTAATATATACAGCACTTGAGAAAAAAGAAGTCCCACTGGGAATCTTCATTGATCTCCGCAAAGCTTTTGATACAGTCGACCATGATTTACTGCTCA
>WNWK01041369.1:0-16483 GCA_009830355.1 Cherax destructor | reverse complement strand
GGGGCGGAATTAAGGGCAACACCAAGGGGGATGGTCTTGGGGAGGCGTGTGCCAAGGCTGAAGTTGAGAACAGCCAACAAAAACCCCCCTGCATGAGGAGCCCCCGAAAGGAGGGGGGCCATCCTTCCCTGACCCCTCGGAAGCATTGCTGAGGCATTTTCTCTACTATTGGGCCATCCAGTGACTGTTTTATTTTTTGGGGGGGGAGCAGGCCGGGTTTCAGAACCCGTTAGATTATCCCAGATGGGGGCCCCTCACGAACTTTTGGTCATTTTTTCCCCAAACTTGTCCCTTAGTTTTTCCCCGGAAAAGAATCGCTGCAAACCCCCGGATGCAATGATGAAGGGGGGAAAAAGGGGGGTGGAATCTAAATTACTTGGGACACCAATGCCCCTTGACTGGGAGGATTGGCCCCACTGTCCATCTTCTAGAGTAAGGTTAAGTATTTTATAAAGATCTGCCTCAGGATACTGTCATTTTTCGGAAATATAGGGTTATCATATGAAGGAGCACATTTTGGGAAATATGTCAACCGGGAGACCCCAAAAATTTGTGGGGAAGGTACAAGCATCAGGGGTGTCAAGATTGCCTATTCGTTGTTCCATTCTCATCAATTCTTCCATTTCTTCCTGAGAATTGTGTAAATTTATCCCCTTAAAAATTAGAGGGGGGGTTTCCCAAAACTATTACCCAGAGGGTGAGGGGGTTTTTGGGGTGTGGTGGTTCGGACATGTAGAAAAAGGGAACGAAACAAAATAATTCGAGGTGTAAAAACTGGTGGGGGGAAGGTGGGGGTAGGGGTCGGCCTGGGAAAAGGGTTTGGGGGGGAGGGTTTTAAAGGGGGTTTTTTGGGGGGGGTTTTTGGGGATTTCCAGAAACATGCTTGAGGTATTTGATATTGATGGAGGAATGAAGAAAAGGGGGTTTTAAAAATATTTTGACGTGCTGTTGAGGGAGCAAAGAATATTTAGGGAAGGTTTTGGGAAAACCCCGGCGGGGGCCGGATTTTAGTCCTGAGATGGGAAGACAGTTTTGAATTTTGAAGGGGGGTGTTAATGTTGCATTTTATAACTGTAGTGTAAAGCACCCTCTGGCAAAACAGTGATGGAGTGAATGATGATGAAAGTTTTTTTTTTTGGGGGACCCTGCCTTGGTGGGAATCGGCCGTTTGTTAATAAAAAATAATACATATATATATATATATATATATATATATATATATATATATATATATATATATATATATATATATATATATATATATAGAGGTTTATGAATAATTATTATAATGAGATTAAGCCCTGAACGTGAAAGGGTCATACAACGATAAATTTATGTATTCTGTTTAAATAACACACTCAAATCAAATATAAGTTTTGAAAACTAATTTAACCTAAGGCAACGAAACCCTTTAGGTAACCTAACCCAACCTAAAATTGCCTAACCAAACTCAAAATTAAGAAAAAAATTATCCTTGCTGAATAGTCCCCCTTTCCGCTGGTGGTTCCATTTATAGTAGCGAACCCTATGTATAAGTCGTTTTTCATTTACATATATTCCATGATAACGTTTAATTGATCATTTTGGCAATAAGTGAAGAACTAGCACTTTTTTACTGATGGGAAGCATTTCACGGCCCCTTTTGGCTTCGAAGAACGGCCAGTTTCAATACTCCTGCGCATTGGAGTCATTATTAAGCAAACTTGATGGTTATTTTTGGAAAAAATATGGATAACTGAAGCTGCGGAAACAGAATCCGTAGATAGGGGGGGCTTTTTGATATCTGTTTTTATAATGAGTATTAGAAACCTTTATTAAAGTATTTTTTTTTTTTTCATAATCTCTGCTCATATTTTGTGACTTCTGATACAAGAAAGTTTGCCCCTTTTAATATTTCTCTAAACAGACGTCTTCAAAAATCAAGTTCAGATAATAAAAGATTCATAAAACCCCAAAAATCTGGGGTTTAAAACCCCCCGAAATTGCTCAACAAATCCTAGAAAAAATCTTATATGAACAAAAAACAGCTTATTAATATATTTAAGATTAAACAGTTGAAATTTAACTAATTTACCCACTACACACATCGCCTTTCAGTCTGTCTCTGAACCTGTCCAATGAAGAGGAAAGCTTTAAGAAAACACCTGTCACCATGTGAGCGAGCGAGAGCAGTGTTGCTGTGGCTGTGCGGTGTGTCACCACAGGAAATTTCTATTAAATATAATATTAGCATCTCCACTGTGTATAGATGCATACACAGGTGGAGGGGGGATGGGAGAGCCACAAACTACAGAGTGCTGCCTCAACATCTCTATGGAACTTTCGCGTCAGCTGCCATTGCTACGAAGAAAGTGAACCTCCCTCGTATATGCGATCCTTCTAACAAAGTACAATTCTGTTGTAGCCCAAAACCCGTGCAATATGTCTTGCAGTTCATTTCACTACATGCTACACGAAAATATTATTTGCAAATTTTCTCTGGGTATTTGCATGAAATAATGTTTAAATGGTTGGTTAATAGGGTTTAAATCCTATCGACTAAACTATGGTCATTAAGGCTGCACGCAACCTTCTCTCCAAAATAAGATAATATTTTAATCTATATAATATTAAGAAAGCAAACTCAAAGCAAATATACCCAGAGGAAAATACAACCCTTAGTGTATATACGATGTGAATGTTTAGAAATACAATTCTTAGTGCATATAACCTGTGAAAGTATAGAAATACAATTCCTAGTGTATACTATACTCTTTGAATGACTAGAAATACTTATGACAAGAATAATTAAATGTGTGAATTGTAATTGAAATATAATCAATAAAATGTCATTTCAATGCCAATATCATTACCAAACAAAAACGGTGAAACAACACAACTCTTTCATTGTCTTACAAAAAGTTGATACAAAAATTATTAATTTAAAATCGGTAAAAAAAATTATATAGAGTTATTAAATTTTCAGTCAAAATTTGCATAAGTGAAAACATTTACTTAGTGGACATTTGTTCAGTAAACTCGTTTGAAAATTTAATAACTGCATTCCGACATCTTAATAAAGAATCGTTCAGGACCCTGTACATGTGTACGTTAGGCCCATACTGGAGTATGCAGCACCAGTTTGGAACCCACATTTATCCAAGCACGTAAAGAAACTAGAGAAAGTGCAAAGGTTTGCAAAAGACTAGTCCCGGAGCTAAGGGTATGTCCTACGAGGAGAGGTTAAGGGAAATCGACCTGACGACACTGGAGGACAGGAGAGATAGGGGACATGATAACGACATATAAAATACGGGAGAGGAATTGACAAGGTTGACATAGACAGAATGTTCCAAAGATGGACACAGCAACAAGGGGACACAGTTAGAAGTTGAAGACTCAGATGAATCACAGGGATGTTAGGAAGTATTTCTTCAGTCACAGAGTAGTCGGGAAGTGGAATAGCTTGGGAAGCGATGTAGTGGAGGCAGGTTCCATACACAGCTTTAAGAAGAGGTATGATAAAGCTCATGGCGCAGGGAGAGGGACCCCGTAGCGGCCAGTGAAGAGGCGGGGCCAGGAGCTATGTCTCGACCCCTGCAACCACAACTAGATGAGTACAACTAGGTGAGTAACACACACACACACACAATATATATATATATATATATATATATATATATATATATATATATATATATATATATATATATATAAATATATATATATATATATATTGTATATATATATATATATTGTACATGTATACATATATTGCATATATATATATATATATATATATATATATATATATATATATATATATATATATATATATATATATATATATATATATAAAGAAAAAAATAGAAGAATTTCCAGGTGTGATTTTCACATTATCAAGGAACTATAACGTTATAGTTCCTTGATAATGTGAGTAGTACGAAAGCGCTTGGAATTCTTCTATTTTTCATAGTGGTTTTCTTGATATTTTAATATCACCTGTTTACTGTGATCTTTTTTCATATATATATATATATATATATATATATATATATATATATATATATATATATATATATATATATATATATATATATATATATATATATATATAAACACTGATCTTGAGGAACCTACGAACTCATCAAGACGCAGTGTTAACGACCACTGGCCAAACTGGCATTCAGTTCCAGAGTTATTCCGCCAGCCAGGCAGGGGCTTACAGCTTCATTCACCTGCATGCATCGACAACCAGAGATTTTACAAAGCTAATCCAGACAGGCGAAATATCAACACCACTTTGACTGAAAAGGAGACTGAACCCGAACTGACGCAGTGCTTTCGAATTTTCACCTGCCAAACCTGCATCCAGCCGTGCCACTCCGCAGCCAGCTTCAGGCAGGAAGGCTTCAGTTCATTCTCAGTATCGACAAACTAGAGATTTTTTCAATGTTTGGAATTTGCAAGAGCAGGCGAAATATTTACAAACACTGATCTCTGGCCGACGGAGACTCGAACCTACGAACCTCATGACAAGGTACGCAGTGCTTTACCGACCGTACCACACTGGTACGGGGATGAGATGAAAAGCTGTAAGCCTTCCTGCCTGAAAGCTGGCTGCCTTGGAATAACGTCTAGCGAAAGCTGGATGCCAAGGTATTGACCAGTGTGGTACGGTCGGTAAAGCACTGCGTACCTTGTCATGAGGTTCGTAGGTTCGAGTCTCCGTCGGCCAGAGATCAGTGTTTGTGAATATTTCGCCTGCTCTTGCGAATTCCTAGCATTGTAAAAATCTCTAGTTGTGTCGATGCATGCAGGGGATGAGATGAAAAGTTGTAAGCCTTCCTGCCTGAAAGCTGGCTGCCTTGGAATAACGTCTAGCGAAAGCTGGATGCCAAGGTATTGGACCAGTGTGGTACGGTCGGTAAAGCACTGCGTACCTTGTCATGAGGTTCGTAGGTTCGAGTCTCCGTCGGCCAGAGATCAGTGTTTGTGAATATTTCGCCTGCTCTTGCGAATTCCTAGCATTGTAAAAATCTCTAGTTGTGTCGATGCATGCAGGGGATGATGAAAAGCTGTAAGCCTTCCTGCCTGAAAGCTGGCTGCCTTGGAATAACGTCTAGCGAAAGCTGGATGCCAAGGTATTGGACCAGTGTGGTACGGTCGGTAAAGCACTGCGTACCTTGTCATGAGGTTCGTAGGTTCGAGTCTCCGTCGGCCAGAGATCAGTGTTTGTGAATATTTCGCCTGCTCTTGCGAATTCCTAGCATTGTAAAAATCTCTAGTTGTGTCGATGCATGCAGGGGATGAGATGAAAAGCTGTAAGCCTTCCTGCCTGAAAGCTGGCTGCCTTGGAATAACGTCTAGCGAAAGCTGGATGCCAAGGTATTGGACCAGTGTGGTACGGTCGGTAAAGCACTGCGTACCTTGTCATGAGGTTCGTAGGTTCGAGTCTCCGTCGGCCAGAGATCAGTGTTTGTGAATATTTCGCCTGCTCTTGGAATTCCTAGCATATATATATATATATATATATATATATATATATATATATATATATATATATATATATATATATATATATATATATACTATATATATATATATATATATATATATATATATATATATATATATATATATATATATATATATATATATATATATATATATATATATATATATACACAGGTGATGACACGGGACAGAGTGGCCCGACAAAGAAAAACTCCATCACTGTCTTGCCAGAGGCGTGCTTACACTACAGCTACAAAATTGCAACATTAACACCCCTCCTTCAAAGTGCAGACACTGTACATCCCATCTCCAGGAATCAAGTCCGGCCTGCCGCTTTCCCTGAAACCCTTCATAAATGTTACCTTGCCTACACTCCAACAGCACGTTAACTCTTAATAACCATTTGTCTCCATTCGCTGCTATCTAACACGCTTACGCACGCTTGCTGGAAGTCCAAGCCCCTCGCACACAAAACCTCCTTTACCCCCTCCCTCTAACCTTTCCTAGGCCGACCCCTACCCCGCCTTTCCTCCACTACAGATTTATACACTCTCGAAGTCATTCTATTTTGTTCCATCCTCTCTATATGTCGAAACCATCTCAATAACCCCTCCTCAGCTCTCTGGATAATAGTTTTGGTAATCCCACACTTTCTCCTAATCTTCAAACTACGGATTCTCTGCATTATATTCACAACACACATTGCTATCAAACAGGACATCTCCACTGCCTTCAGCCTTCTCCTTGCTGCAACATTTACCTCCCATATTTCACATCAATATAAGAGCGTTTGTACCACTATGCTTTCATATATTCCCTCTCTTTCCTTCCATGGCTAACGTTTTTTGTCTCGACAGACACGTTTTTCCGCCCTCGTTAATTCTATCGTTCACCTCGTCTTTCACAGACCCATCTGCTGTCAAGTCCATTCCCAAATATCCGAACACATTCTCTTACTTCATACTCCCTCCCTCTAAATTGATATGCAATCTTTGATTTCCAATTGTTTTTTTGTTATCCTTATCACCTTGCTCTTTCCTATGCTCACTTTTAATTTACTTCTTTTACATACCCTCCGAAATCCGTCCTCTAACCTCTGTAACGTATATTCAGAATCTCCCAACAGCACAGTGTCATCAGCAAAACAAAAATATGTAACAACTACTTTGTATTAGATTGTCTATCTATTAATTAAACATCTCTTCCCAGCATTAGAGTATTCATTTTTCTTACAAACCCATCTACGAGTATATTAAACAACCATGGTGCCTTCTCGCATTCTTTATCTAAGAACTACTTTTACTGGGAACTAATCTCCTTCTCTTACATATCCTAACCTGAGCCTCACCTTTCTCAAACAAATCTTAACTGCTTTCAGTAACCTTCCACCTATTCCATAAACTTGCAACATCTGTGCTAGAACATGAACGATATAGAAGAGAAACGATCCAGATAAATATGGAGGTGAGCCGAAGAGACAGAAGCGAATTTGCATGAATAAGGAGGGCGGCCCATTGGCAACATAGAGAATGGCATAGCACCGAAAGTCACATCTGTCTCAGACAGTTAAATCAGGAAAAAAACAACAGTGAAGGACCAGGTTATTACGCTGAGGAAGGAATGAGAGTAGATCACAAAAAAATACCAGGAAATATGTGAGGAACTCAACCCGTGATTTAGGAAGGTATTTTCAGTAGAACACACGTTTTCAGTATATCAGGATGGTAGGGTTCACCATCAAGTGCTAGAAAAAATACTCACAATCGAGGAGGATGTGAAGAAACTGCTGAACAAAGTAAATACTTCGAGGGAGGTGGACCCAGAAAACATGTACATCTCCATGTGTCTTGAGAGAGGGTGCAGAGGCACTGTGTATGTCACTAACAACAATCTTCATCACATATCATAACGGGGCAACTACCTGAGGCGTGAAAGACGAACGTAGACTACTGCATTTCCTTGGAATGTAAGAAGACTTTCAATGCAATTACGCAAAATACATTAGTGCAAAGCATTGAGGAGTAGGCAAGAGTAATTGGAAATGCACTGCAATGCATCAGGGAATGCCTGTGTGAAGGAAAAGTTCGTTAGATAGAAGTGAAAGCATGGATGAGTGGTTTTGTTAAGATAATTGGCTGAATGCTTGGGAGCGTATCGTTACCTCTGTCCCCTCCCTTCTTCATCCGATGGGAGTTAAAATGAAACCCTCCTGGCGAGTCCACATCACTTGATTTTCTGCTCTCACGAAGTGTCTAAGTATGGAATGCCACTCTTGGTTCTTTTTACATTGTATGTTGGATTTTTGTTAATTTACCAGACCTGATTTGACTTACGTATTTTAACGTAATTTTTTTTATTGTTGGCCATTTCTTTTATTGACCTGTCTGTCATGTGAGTGACTGCTTGTCTGGGTTTTAAGTATCTATTTGTCTTTTTTTTTTAACCTTATTGATCGAACTGGGCACTTCGACTCCAGGAAGACAAGGCGGACAGTTTGATCTAGACAATAGATCAGAAACTTTACCTCAACTTTAACTGTAGCTTCACCTTTTGTAATTGATCCTCTGTTGTCTTCAAATTATTATTATTATTATAATCAAGGGGAAGCGTTAAACCCGTAGGATTATATAGCGCCTGTGGGGGATGTGTTGAAGATATTCAGGTTTAATTCAGGGAACTGGAGCACAGATCCAATTCCCTAGATCAAGAGTCCCTCACCAGCGTCAAGGAACATTCCTTGAGAGGTGTTGTCTTCAAAGCCCTTCAGCAAACCTCCATCGAGCACACCAAGCCAGCATTTCCCATCTGTGAAACAACTATTGGCATATGTACTCTCAGTACAGACGCCAATAGTCTGCACATAGGTAGTCCATCGGTCCGTTGTATATATTAGGTTCGCTATTCGAAATTAATTTATGGATTTTATTTTTCATTATTTGCTTCAGCAAGGAAAATTTTAATGTTAGTTTGTTTTAACATTATTATTATTATTATAGTTTTGTATATTTTCACAAAAATTTTTTTCCTTAGGTTATTAATTATTATTCTATATTTTCTTTTCAAGAGAAGGAATGGTCCTTTCAAATACCCTTTGAGGGTCTGAAATGGCTGTTATACCTTCACATCTGGTGACCTTACCAGGATTCATTCGGATTGTTCGGAACGCCAGCATAACAATGAAGCCCTATTGTAAGGACTCGAAGTCAACAGATGGTTACAAACAACTTGAAAGTGGTCAAACCATACCACGGGTGGGGTTCGAACCCCACCCGTGGTATAGTTTGTTTGCAATCGTGTCATTACGATTTCGTGAGTCATAAAAGTGGTCATTCTCTATGGAAGGACAACATTAAATATATTTTAAAAACTGGGTGATTTTTATAGTTTCACTTTTATAGAAAGTCAATTCAGGACAGGTTATACTTGTTATACCAATCACTTTTCGAGCTTCTTGTAATATGTAGGAATAGAGCCTATTAAACATAGATTTTCCGAAGATACATTACTTGATTAAACCTGTGTGTTATATATCAAGGGAACTGTCGTAAGTCATGCTTGATTTGTTAGTGGGAAGTTTGGATGGTCAAGGGACCAGATACTACCTACATTTTGATCGGAGCGGGAAGTTGAACCTTCCGTTTTCATAGGTATGTTATTTTCTGGTTCAGCTTTAAATATCTTTGCCAGTTTATCACATGAGATTATTTGTGACTTATTTATTCAAAAAAATATATTCTCAAAGCTTTTCAAAAGACCCAGAATTCCCAAAAGAATTCCGGTATGGAACAAAACACGGCCAGAATTTTCAACAGTTCCAGATTATGCTCTTTCGACTTTTGGATTGAATGCGCCAGAATTGACCGAGACTGTAACTCTCTCAGAGATGTCACGGTTGCCGACCAGTCTGCTCTTCTTCACCAGATTCGAACTTTCGTCAGAGAACATAACTTAATACCAGCCGATAAAGTTGCAAAAGCTGCTGATATCTATGCCGAGGCCCATAATTCTTGTAAAGAGCTGATGGGATCGTACCTCAAGGCCAAGGTTTCAAACGAACCAAGGGAACATAAGGCCTTTCAAGAAACGAGTCAGCCAGCCTTTATACCTACATGTCATCTATGTGGTTGTAAAGGACACAAATATCCCGTCTGCCCTTCCAAAAAGAAAGAAAAAGTTGGCAGATGTTTTATTGTAGGTAACGTGGGAACTTCTTGTTCAGGCACTGTTGATGGAACGAACGTCTCCACTATACTACGTTACACTGGTTGTACATGTGTAGTAATATTGAGCAAATTATTCCCTAACCTTAAAACTACTCGTGCCTCGACAACTCTTTCAGATTACTTAGGCTGTGTTGACACCTTTTCCTCAGTATAGTACTACATACGATCCAAATGGTTCACAGCTTGGACCAATGCCGTGGTGGCTTCTATCACGTCCTGCTCTTTAATCACTTGTAATATTAAAGATGGCTAACCTTACGTAACCACCAAGTTCTAATAATCTTTCAATTTCTCTTTTTTTCCAAAGTCCGTCAAGCCCATTTTTACTTCGTTTTCTGAAATTGCTAGTAGGAATGATACTATTGTTTCTTTTGGTGGTAACTGATGAGTCTACTCCCAAGACTGGTGAAGAAGAATTACCTTTTCTCGTAACAGAAAAGGGTAAGAGTATCTCATCTGATTCTATAAATGTTATGACTAGTGCTCAAGCCTCAGCCAAGACAAATTCTCTTCTTTTTTCCCCCTCTGTCTTTTTGTTCCTACCCTTTGTGGGCCCCTAGCTCCCTTGCAGTGCCTTTCTTTCTTAGTATACGACTGACTCTACTACTTCAACTACTACTACTACTATTACTACTACTATTACTATTACTACTACTACTACTACTATTACTACTTCTACCACTTCCTCTCTTCCTTTCCTACTACCTCTCCTGTCCCGTCCCTGTCTGCTGGCCTATATATACTCCCTCCTTCTCTCCTTTCTGTTAGTGTGACTTTGTAAATGGTCCAAGTCGGACCGAAACGTCGTCTGAAGCTTCCCTCTCCTGTGTGCGTGTTATTTGTATATCGAACATCTCCATATTTGTAGATGTTTCGCCATCCAGTGGCGAAACATCTATAAATAAACATTCCAAGATGTTGCACATGTGTCTGATCCTTCAGATATAGAGTTAGTGTCGTTTACATAGTTCTGTGAATTATGTGTCTCCATGCCTGTATTTCTCCTTCCCGTGCACGGGAAAGACAGCGGTGTTTTTCATAAACACATACCCGACCAAAGGAAAATTAAGTAAATCGAAGAAATAGTAGAGGGAATAATTAATTCAGGTAAATAATTTGTAAGTAAGGGTAGCAGAGACCAAGGTGATGTGACAGACACTGAGTGTCGCCAAGGAAGATCATCCTTGTATTCATTTTTACATCAAATTAGACAAAACTTTAACCAGTGAAGAAAGTGATTATTTAATGAAGTTGTGGAAGTGTTGTCGAGGGATATTAAGAAAACCAATACTAAGAACAAATGGGGAAAAGACCTGGATTAAGAAATAACTGAAATGTATAGGAAACAGGTGAGAAAGACGTAAAAATTATCAGATATAGGAAAGATAAGTAGAGTAGTAAGAGGAGAAAACCAAGTTTCAAGGAATCTCTGAAAGCTCACCCTATGCCCATACCTCAGCATGACTAATTCAAAGCCAACGTCAATTTCCCAAAATCTTACCATATGCACATCCTCGTCCCTCTTTCTGCATGTCAACATTTATAAACCTAACTCCTTCGTCCTCTAACAGAATACAAAAGCAAAGCCTAGCCTCTCTTCTTAATTAATACAAAGGCAGGAACATGAAACGTTGATATCACAAGCCAGATCACAGTATGGTACAAACCTTGTAATAATACCGACAAGTTGGTTAAGAAAAAACGTAAGCAAAACACTAAGACAAAATTTATTAGAGACGGCTTAAGGTACGCCTGTGTCCTCCACATGGACTCCACGGGGCATTTGATGAACTGGGATGAGGCACAACTCGTTCTCACCGAACAAGATCTTAGACCCCGATGATGTCTGGAAGCCTAGCTAATCGCCGTTACCGACACCATAGAACCTAACACTGGAAACTACAAAATTTAAATAATCATTAGCATACATGATACTGAGCCAAGCAAAGCACCACCTACCCAGCAACACAGAAGTCACAATATGGCATTCTTCAGGACACCATGCCGGCACTCACACCTCACTTCAGGACACCATGCCGTCAATCACACCTCACTTCAGGACACCATGACGTCACTTACACCTCACTCTCCGCCTATACAAACTGTCTTTCAAACTCTGTATGTTAGAAGTGATCAAGGTCCCAGGACCTAAACGTTTTCTAATAAATGTCCTAGAGTTTGCTTACGTGTTTTTCTAAACCAGATGATAGTAAAATTAAGCTCAGACTTTAGTACACAGTTCCATATGGATTATCAAATAAGATAAATTAAATGAAAGAATTGGTAACAGAGTCAACCCGAGTCATCACAGCAATCAAGAATCTAAGAAAATATGTGCATTCACAGAATAACCCAAAGAAATATTTCATCCATTTCATATCATGCATCAACCATAAATGACATATAGCATGCCCAATTGTTCTTTTAAATAAGATAAAATCCTTAAAACCACAGGGGTAATTAACATCTGTAGAGTTGGAAGTATTCAACTTCCATCGTAACAAGAGAATAATAAGTCCATTTCCTTTCCATCATCAAGGCGAAAGATTGCAATGATGTACAATAATTCTATTCTGTTTGCAGATTCAAAGTGGGAAAAAGGCGCCAACACCTTCCAGTAAATATATATCAACTTCCTTTTAAGTACGAAAAATGAATATTGATATTTTAAAACCGATTAGAGGAACCTTTATCCAGTTATCACAAGGCATTAATTAAAGTTTATAGCTAAATGAATAGGGCTTTATAGTGTGTACTCACCTAAATGTGGTTGCAGGGGTTGAGTCATAGCCCCTGGCTCCGCTTCTTCGCTGATCTAGGTTCACTCTCTCTCCTTGCTTTAAGATAGAATCCATACATAACTTTTATTAAAGCAATGTATAGATCCTGCCTCCACCATATCATTCTGCAGACTATTCCACTTCCTGACAATTTTAGTGCTGAAGAAATACTTCCTAACCTTCCTGTGACTCACAGATGAGTCAACTTACAGTTTTGGCCCCTTGTCCTGTGTCCCATTACTGCAACATGTTGTCCCTGTCCACCTATCCCTCTTGTCCCACCCTGTCCCTCCCTGTCTCCCCCCGTATCCCTCCTTTCCTCCAGTGGCATCAGGTTGATTTCCCTTAACCTCTCCTCGTAGGATATACCCAATATCTCTCTGACTAGACTTGCTGCAAATCTTTCTACTTTCTCTAATTTATTGATGTGTTTCACCAGGAGTGGATTCCATATTGGTGCTACATACTCCAATTTGGGCCTCACGGTGCTCATATTATGTTTGTTTTTTCATGACGGAACTATTAGGTACAATGATCTGTGCAGGTGCCCATCTTGGTGGGTGACTACAAGAACTGACATGATTGAAGATAGCATTCGACTCATGGCTCATCTTCATTGAATACTCATGTTAAATGCCATCTTCAGTCATGTCAGTTCTTGCAATCACACACTGGGGTTGGCTGCCGCCCATATCATTGTACCCAACAGTTCCGTCATGGAAAGAAACATAATTGAATACTCGCTCTTAAAACATGATAAGAATGCCTTATATAATGCAAGTTATACGTTGTACAATTTTGATAGCTATTGCCTTAAACAACAGTGATATATAAAATAGCAGGATTGCTCATTATGCGACGGGGCCTCGTGAGGATTTGGTGACATTAGACCATTGTTCTCCGCTCCTATCCTCAAGTTCTTCCATTGAGAACGTGCCCTACCTGTCAGTATAATATATAACTATGAGGTGTAAGCCCATTTAGCTACAGTGACATGAAGGTAACATTGGCGTACAGGTACACAAGGTTATGTGTTCGCAACATGGTCGGAATAATATATTAGCATTAGTAGTAAGCCGATTTAGTTAAAACTTTTGCAATCAGGAATTGCAACATGGTGACTGAGACTAGCTTACTGGATTACAGCCCAAAGGTCTTAAAGAATAATTAAAATACCTGGAATATTCATAACATTCTAGAATTCTCCTGAGACGTTCGGAATTTTAACATGACAAATGAATGCATTTCACTCATTTTATTAGAAGGTTGACACTTAATATCATTGATTTGTGGCCGCCGTTGGGTCTCTGGTGGTGTCAAGGAGTCTGTAACCAGTTCCTTGAGGAAACGTGTGGCATTCTTTCCCCATTATCCCAAGGTCTCCGATTCCACTGGGACAAACTGATGCTGATGGCCTGTCTCTGTAGTTCGATCTTGTACTCCTCCTGTGATCTGCAGCACTTCCTTGTTGCCGAACACTGTGATGGATGTAGGTGTCAGCCAGCGTCGACACTCAGGTATAGTTTGGTGCTAAAAGCTTGCCATTTTTTCAAGGACAAATGGTGATTCGGGCAGGGTGGTTTGCGGGCTTATGAGTATTGTTGGACGCTAGGGATCGGGACTCTCTCTCTCGTCTGGGAATCTAGCTGCAGCAAGGCTTCTCTTTATGATGTATGATGTCATTGACTTCATTGTATCTTGTGGGACAGCCCTTGGTTTTGGGGCAGTTTAGGCCATGTAGACCATATTGATCGGCTTGCACATCGCTGCAAATACACGTAGAATTGGGGGAGCGAGGCGGAGAGCCACTGGAATACGGAGGCCCATTGCCGAAATGAGAACTGTTTGGAGGAATTCTCAAAGTAAAGTGCACTCACAGCTTGGAGCCTGGCAATCTCCTTGTCTGATGTTGCAGTCCTGAGCATTTTGGCAAGCACCTTTTCAGCTATGCGGCCATTCCAACCCGACTGTTTGTAGGCCAGTGTCTCGATAATGGCACTGGTGTAACTAGGGTCTTGTATTCCTGCGGAGTTACCAAGGTTGTCCGGAAGGATGTGTTTTATTAACTCATCAGATTCTTTGGAAGATGATAAGATAGCTGGTAGGGTAATCTGGGAGGATTTGCGTACTCCCGGCTTCCCAAGCCTCACTGGAAGTGAGGCTCGCAACCACTGTCCGTCTTCAAGGGAAAGATTCAGTGAGCTAGGCTCGCCATCTTTTGAGGAATTGGTGGCTGAATGGATATGAGCGTCACTGGGGAACCTCGCCCATCTCAGTGTAAGTGGGATCGAGTCCTGCTGACTGTGACCTTTCTTCTGTATATACCCTCTTCTTTCAGTGTGGTGCATTGATAAAAAAAATAGCATGAGAGGTCAGAACATACAGGAGGAGGCTGTAATAGCTTGATTCCCTGCATGAGGCTCACTGAGGTGCCTGGGCTGTACAGAAACATAGCTTGTGAACCAGGCTGCCCAGCTTTTGAGGCATTTATGGCTGAGTGGAAAAGAGCGTCACTCTTCACGACGCTCTTCCATGAGGCGGGCTAAAACAACACGAGTTCGATTCTCCAGTTAGCTGCAGTTTGTTATTGATTAAATACTACTTGTTCGTGGTTACAATATATATATATATATATATATATATATATATATATATATATATATATATATATATATATATATATATATATATGAATGTCGATTCCTTTTCCAGGTGCGAACAATGGCATACAGACACAGACACTATATATTTGTGCTTCAGTCAACGTTGATGGTCAGTGCAACAATAACTACTCAGGCAGTGGGCGATCCTGTGAAAGCAGTTAGTATGGATGTAGCTGCTATGGTGAATGAGATAATGGACCTTCATCATACTAGCTGTCATCTTGTTCTCATCTCTTCTGCACTACAATCACTTGCTACCTCCAATATAATCAGGTGAAATATTTTCTTATTCATTATTCTTTATTAAAGAATACAAAATATATCTATTTTGATATTAATTGAGTACAGAATATTGAATTGAGTTTTTTTATTTGCTATGTTTACTCCTCTACCATATTGTGTTTCTTTTTTATCATAAATTAATGATCGAACTGCAGAAGAATAAATAACAATTGTTATTTAATATAGATAAAAGGAGCAACAGTTACTTAGATATTATGTACGAAAAAAAAATGAGTGAAGATTTTTCACGACTACGGTGCTTTTAACACCAACTCCAAGGCTGAGGGACTGATTACCTCATCTTTTGTATATAGTTCTACTCTCTTCAAATTATTTCCTAGAATTTGTATTGATAAAGTCACTGGATGGAGAAACATCTACATTAAAGATGCCGAATGTTGCATAGATGCCTAATTTTCAGTATACCAGTAGTTGCTTCATGAAGTATAATAGAAGTTGTAAATGAATGGTTCAGAGAACCGACAAGTTGATAAATTAGACACATATGCAACACTTGGGTATCTTTATTGAGGAAACGTTTCGCCATATGTGTCTAATTCATAATAGAAGTTGTTTTCTGAGTATAATTATTTCAACAGGGGTATATAAAATTTCAATTTTTTTAATGACTTTTTAACTGAAAGGTCGGTTTTCCCCGTGTTTCTGTGTGCCCCAGTGTTTATGTGTGCCCCCATGTTTCTGTGTGCCCACAGTGTTTCTGTTACTCCCCAGTGTTTATAGTCCCCAGTGTTTCTGTGAGTCCCCAGTGTTTTTTTGAATCCCCAGTGTTTCTGTGAATCCCCAGTGTTTATTTAATCCCCCCGTGTTTATGTGTGTCCCTGGTTTCGGGGCCCCCGTGTTTCTGTGAGTCCCCCCCGGGTTTTTGTGAGGCCCATGTTTCTGTGAACCCCAGTGTTTTGTGAGTCCCCAGTGTTTTTGTGAATCCCCAGTGTTTCGTAAACCCAGTGTTTCTGTGAGCCCCCAGTGTTTCTGTGAGCCCCAGTGTTTCTGTGTGCCCCAGTGTTTATGTGAGTCCACA
>WNWK01041368.1:0-16484 GCA_009830355.1 Cherax destructor | reverse complement strand
TAAACGTTTTTCCCCAAAAATTTAAAAAAATTATTTTTTTCCCCCCAAAGAATTCAAATTAACATATTACTTAAAAAAAGGGGACATGGTTATAAAAACAGATAGAAAAAGGGGGGAAAAAAAAAAATAAGCCCCGGGGCCCGGGGACGATTTTTTTTCCCCAGGGTCCCTTAAAGAATGCAAGATGGAACTTAGCCCCCCCAAAATTAACGAATGTGTTTAATAGTCCATCCTAAGGGGGAAAGGGGGTGGGAACCCTTAAGGGGTTTTTTGCCGGGGAAGGAGTTGGAGAGAAGGGGGGGGTCCAGGGCAATTGGTAAATTTGGGGCCGGGACAAACACAAAGGGAAAAAGGCACCATTCTTTTAAAAACCCCGGCCCCCTTTTTTGGCCGAAAAGGGACATGTTGGGGGGGGGTTCACTTATCCAGGGCGGGGGTTTTTTTTGCTAGCTCAGTTGAGGGTGTTGGGGGGTTTTTTAAAGGGGGTTTTAGTTAGAGGAGGGGTTTGGGAAATGAAAAATACTGAATGTCGAAAATTTTTTGGGGGGCTTTGAAAAAAAAAATTTTAACAAAAAAAGGGGAAAGAATAGGAAAAAAGGGGAAAAACAGGGGGGAGCAGGAAGGGAAAGAGAAAGGGGGGTTTTTTAAAAGTGTATTAACAAATAGTCGTATGCTAGGAAAAAGGGGGGGACGAGGAGAGGGGGAAAAGTAGGTAACTTTTTTTTATTTGCCATAACTGAGACGGGTTCAAAGAAAATAGGGACATGCCTGCTGAATGTCATATACAGGGTTTTAAATTGTTCCAAGTAGACAGTTTTTTTGGGGAAGGGGGGGGAGGGTTTTTGGGTCCAAGATCGCTTGAACTGTTGAAAAAAAAAGGGGAATAAGTCTAAAAATAAAAATATACATTTTTGCCCAAGAATTTTCGGGAGGGGCATAAAAAATTGATTTTAGATTGGTATAAAAATTTTCCCATTGCCACCCCAAACTTCTTTTTTAAAACCCCCAAGGTGGTGACCTGTTCTTAGCTCAGTGGTGACCTGTTTTAGCCCATGAAGAGTGTCTTGTTATTTTTGTGGAAAAAAACCTTTTTTCCCTTTTTTTAAAAAGGCTACCTGTTTTTGGGGAGGGGGGGTTTTCCCCTCGACTACGAGCAGCTATATCTCCAAATGAAGGCGGAATTGGGGGAAAATTTTTAAGAGAGAAAAAACGAAAAAAGGGGGAAATAAAATTTACCCCCAAAAATTTTTTGGGTGATCAGACCAAGAATGGAGGGGTTTTTAACTAAGGGGGCGAAGCTAAAGGGGTTTAAGAAGGTCCGGGAAAATCCCCAAAAAAACCCGAAACCCCCTTTTTTTTCCTTGTTATTGACGAATTGAAGAACCCCCCGCGAAGACCATCTTTTACAAGGACCTTTTTAGAAGTCAGCACCCCCCGCCAGTCGGGGAAAAAAACATGGCTTTGTTGGGGAAGTCAGATTTTTTATGGATGGGGAAATTTTTTTTTTTGGGAAGGAAAAGGCAGAGGTGTTTTTCCCCGGGGGGATGAAGGTTTTTTGTTACCCCGGGGGGACGACATCATGAGAGGTAAGGGGGAAACCCCCCCTTTCTGTCTCAGTGCGGGGAAAAAGATGTTGGCAGATTAGGGGGGGAGCTGATTAGACCCCTAGGTCAGCAATAGACAGAATTAGGGGAAAAAGGGGAAACCCGGGGACATGGGGTTTTTTTTAAGGAGAGGATTTGGGAAAAGAATAGTTGTCCAGGGCAATTGGTGTCAATTTTTTGGGGGCAAATACTGAAAGGGAAAAAAGCAGTAACATTCATTGACAACTGGGACCTTTTTTTGGCAGAAATGACATGTAGGGGGTTTTGGGGGGGTTCACTTATCTGGGGTTTTGGGGAAAAAAATTTGGAACTGCAGGGGGGGAGCTGTTAGGGTTTTTAAAATAAAAAAAAGTGGGAGGGGGTTAAAGGGGGGGAAAACAGTGAAGTCCCAGTGAAATAAATAAATTTAGGGGAACTAGTAAAGGGAATAAGGTGGTTTTTGGGGAAAGCCAGTGGCATTTTAGGTGACAAGGAAGTAATGGGAAAAAGGGAAAAAAGAAATGAGCAGGAAGGAGGTTTTTAGGGGGGGTTTTTTAAAATGTATATTACACCAATAGTCGTAGTGTTAGGAATAAGATGGAGAGTTGGAGAGTAGTTGGGTACAGGTAATATTGATGTTTTTGCAAAACTAAAAAGGGGGTTTAAATAAAAAGGGGGGACTTCCCTTTTGCCAATGTCTTTTTGGGGGGTTTTAAAAATTTTTCCGGGAGACAGAAAAATAAAGGGGGGGGGGGGGGAAATGTCCGTGTTTTTTTTAAAATTTTGTTGTAAAAAAAGGGAATAAAGTCTGAATTAAACATAAAAAAGTGTCTGGATAGAATTTTCAGGGGGGAAAAAAAAAAATTTTGTTTTGGGGGTGTGAAATACCGTCCCCAAACTTAGGGGGGGACCAAGGGAGCCCACGGGGGGAAAAAATTTTTTTAAACCACAACCCCCATAAGGGTATTATTCGGGTGACTTCAATTTTATAAAATTTTTTTTGGGGAATTTTTTTTTGACTGGGAATTTAGAATCAAAATTTTTTCCCCTTGGGAAGAGAAAAAGATTGTTTTTTGAAGAGTTTGTGACAAAACCCTTTCAAGGGAAAATAATCTTTGACTTGGTTCCGGCAAACAAGGAAACCCTTGTTAAAAATTTGGGAAAATTTCAGGGGGAAATCCCCAAGGCCCAAAAACCCAAAACCCTTTTTCATTGAAAAAATTTTTTATAGTAGGAAAAAACCGGGGAACGGGCCCAGATTTTCGTTTTAAAAGATTACAAAAGGACTTAGAGAACACTTAAAATCTGTGGATTTTGGGGGGAAGAAGAGGCAAAAATATGACAGTTTTCTGAAACTATACTTTTCCCAAAGAACATTTATCCCTTTTTAAAAAAAATTAGATCGAATAGAAATGCCCCAAAAAGGATGAATAATAGGCTCAAATATCTTTTGGGGGAGAAGAAAGGAATTTATGGGGGGAAAAAAAAGGGTGAGGGTATCTTACGAATCAGATATTGAATTAAGGGGGGCTTTAAAAAAAGGGGAAAAAAAAGCTGGGGGCTTTAAAGTTGCTAGGGTTTTTGAAAAAAAACCCCAAAAAAAATTTTTTCCCAAAAATGTATAGAAAAAAAAATTAAGGGGATAAGATGGGGCCCCTTAAAAAAATTTTTGGGGATCTTAATGACAAAGAGAAATTTTAAATGTCCCCCTTTTTTTTTAATAATTATTTTTTTTTTGGTTTTCACTCGGGGAAAAATAATAATTTTTTAAGAATAAGGATTTTAAAAGGAAAAAAAGATAAAATTATGGTATCACAGTCTTTCCCCCAAAAGGTTATCAAACAAAAGGGGCCGCTTTAAAAAAAAAAAAATGCCGGGCCCCCGATGATTTTTTTTAAGGGTTCTTAAGGAATGAAAATTTTTAACCTGTAAACCCCTTTTAAATAACTTTTTTTAAACCCATCTTTTTAAACAGTAGGGGGCTGAAGTGGAAGAGGGGTAATAAATTTCCCCATTTTTCCCCGGGACAAGTCTTTAAACCCCCAAAAAATTTCCGCCCAATAAGTAACTTCACTGTAGGCAAATTATTAGAGTCGATTATAGCTGATAACATAAGAAGCCATCTGATGGGGGATAATTTGATTAATGATACCAACATGGATTCACCAGGGCCGTTCCTGCCTAACTAATTTATTAACCTTTTTTTTAGAAAGGGGGTTTTTTGGGAGTTGATCATGATAAAAGGGGAATTTTTATATTGTTTATTTGGATTTTTTTTTAAAGGGTTTTTTTTGAGTACCACATCAGAGACTGTTAAAGAAAGTGGCTGCTCACGGTTTGGGGGAAAAAGTGTTTTCATGGGGGGAGTCATGGCTCACCAATAGGGGAAAAAGGGGGGGGGCCCTTTTTGGGGGGTTTAAAAATTTTTGGGGGGGTGTAAAAAAAGGGTTCCACAGGGGTCGGGTTTGGGGGCCCGTTGTTGTTTATAATATATATAAATGACCTTTTTGAGGGAATTTCAGTGATGAGCAAATCTGCTGATGACACGAAGATAGGTAGGAAAACCCCCTTTAGACGTAGATGTTGTGGGGGAAAAAAAAGGAGGATTTGCAAAACCCCCAAATTTCCCGGTCAGAAAAAAGGCAGATGCAGTTCCCCAAAAAAGATAAATGAAGTTTCCCCCAAACCCCGGGGGAAACCAAACCCCCAAAAAAATTAAAAGTTAAAAAAACGAGAACTTACCAACAGATTGCGAGAAGGGGGTTGGGGTATGGGGCAACCTTAAAAAACCCAAAAAAGCAATGCCTAAAGTCTAATAAGGCAAATAGGGTTACTGGGATTTATATCAAGAAGTGTTAGCAACAGAAGTCCAGAGGTTATATTACAGCTTTTTTACATCATTAGTAAGGTCCCCACCTAGATTAAGCAGCCAGTTCTGGTCTCCATATTACAGAATGGGGGTAAATTGTTAGAAAAAATTCACGTAGAATGACTAAAAATTTAAAAAATAGCATTGTGAAACCCCTTTTTAAGAAAGATTGAAGATTTTTAAAAAATTTTTTTCACTTGTAAGACGTAGAATGAGGGGGGGAAAGATCGGGGGTTTCAAGTGGAAAATGGGGAATTTCCCCAAAAGGGGGTAAAATAAGGTCTTGGGGGGTATTTTTCCCAAAAGAGAACCCGCAAAATGGTTCCCCAATTTTTTAAGTTTAGATTTAGAAAAAAGGGGGTAGGAAAAATTGGTTTGGAAAAAAGGGAGTTAAAGAGTGGAACAGTCTGCCTAGTAGGGTTATTGAAGCTTTGGGCCTTGGGGGTTTTAAATTTGGTTGGGTAAATTCATGATGAGAGGGGTTGGGGGGGAAAAGCACATGAGTAAATAAAATTATCAAACTTATTTTTGGGTAGCATTGAAAATTGGGGGGAACCCAAATGTTCTTTTTGGGGGGATTGGGTTTTAAGGGCCTGCCTGGGATGGGCCAAAGGCCTAATTTTTTGGGGTTCCCCCTTTTTTATGTTCTTTTTTTTTGGATAAATTTTAAAAATTGGGAAAAAAAAAAAGGGTATTTTTGTCCTTTAAAAGGAAAAAAATTCTTTGGGAAGGGAAAAAAGGGTTTTTCAGGCACAAACAGTTAAATTTAAAGGGGAAAAATTTTTAAATTTATGTTTTTTAAATTTTTCCCCAAAAGAAAAAAAAAGTTCAGGATTTTTTTTTGAAGCAGTTTGTGAAGAACCTACAAGGGGGAAAAAACCCTTACTTAGTTCTGGGAAGGGAAACCCTTGTTAATAATTTGAAATTTCAAAGGGAATCGGGTTTAAAACAATTTAAAAACAATTACATTTAGCATTGAATGGATGTATGATAGTAGGGATAATTCAGTAACGGTCCCAGATTTTCGCTTAGCAGATTATAATGGACTTAGAGAACACTTATCAACTGTGGACTGGGGTAACGAAGAGAGGTATCAATATGACAGTTTTCTTAACACTATACAGGCTGCCCAAAGAACATTTATCCCGTATAAAGAAATTAGATCAAGTAGAAATGACCCAAAATGGATGAATAATAGGCTCAAATATCTTTTAGGGCAGAAGAAAGGAATTTATAGGCAAAAAAAGAGGTGAGGGACATCTTATAAATCATTATACTGACATTAAGAGGGACGTTAAAAGGTTATAAGAAAAGCTAAACGGAGCTATGAAATTAAAGTTGCTAGGATTCAAAAACTAACCCAAAAAGTTTTTCCAGGTTTATAGAACAAAAGTTAGGGATAAGATAGGTCCTCTTAAAAATAACTCTGGGCATCTTACTGACAAGGAGAATGATATGTGCTCTATTTTTAATAATTATTTTCTCTCGGTTTTCACGCAGGAAGATACTAATAATATCCCAGAATTTAATTTTTACAGAGGCCCAGAAGAACATAAATTATGTAATATCACAGTCACTAGTGAAATGGTTATTAAACAACTAGACCGACTGAAACAAAATAAATCGCCGGGTCCTGATGAGCTTTTGCAAGGGTTCTTAAGGAATGCAAAATGGAACTCTGGAACCAATATCTAACATTTTAATTTATCTCTTCAAACAGGTGTAGTGTCTGATATGTGGAAGATGGCTAATGTAATTCCTATTAGCAGGGGACAAGTCACTACCGTCAAATTACCGCCCAATAAGCCTGACCTCAATTGTAGGCAAATTACTAGAGTCAATTATAGCTGATATTATTAGAAGCCATCTAGATAACCATAATTCATGTTTTCACTCCTGTCTTTGTTAATGGAAGCAATATGCCTCGTAGCATTAAAAGTACAGTATCTCATTTTTTTATGTAAAATAAGAGGTAAAGGTTTATGCTTCATCTTTCTTGAGTAGCAATTATGGCGAGCAGTCTGACAACTCCATCATAAACCCACGCTGGGAAGTGATTCTAATGAAGGCCACAGCGTACATACGAGGCTCCATGGGGCAGTATCTGTCTTGTGGGTGGGTCTGAGTCAGGGCCTCGGTAAAGGCGTCGATCACTGGACTTATGTCTTTAGCCTGTAGGGCAAAGAGTTAGTCAGGGGCATCATACTAATATTTCACACACCTGTGGTTATCAGATGGTAAGCAGTGTTCATGCAACAATGCTCTCAATTCCTTGGATCAAGAGCCCTTGTGCCTTCCTATATAATTAGTTGTTGTCGTGCCCTTTATTCCCGCAGTTATATTAAATGATTTACCTGGAGACAGCGAGGCATCAGAGACGAGGTTGGCCTTGGTTATGATCCGGTGTGTGTGTGTGTGTGTGTGTGTTTTTTGTGGTGTGTGTGTGTGTGTGTGCGTGTATGTGTGTGTGTGTGTGTGGCGTGGTGACATTTCGAATTCGTTATTTAACCCTCTTTATAATATCCTTTACTGCTGTACAGAGTAGTAGATTCTTTTGGCAAAAGTTATAAGAATCAGTGAGTTCCTGCGACAACTGGAAATGGGTTTTCTTGCATAAACTTGACGTAGCGACCCACGACACCAATCAAACCCAGCCCCTCCCACTCATATATTTGTCCAATCTCTTTTAAAGCCACCCAAGGTCCTAGCTCTATCACCCTACTCGGAAGATTGTTCCACGCATCTACAACTCTGTTCGAAAACCAGTACTTGCCTTATGTCCTTTCTGAATCTAAATTTGTCCAATTTAAATCCGTTATTTTTAGTTCGATTAATGATACTCAGCATGGATTCACGAGGGCCGTTCCTGCCTATCTAATTTATTAACCCTTCACTAAAGCTTTTGAGGCTGTTGATCACGATAAAGAATTCGATATTGTTTATTTAGACTTTAGTAAGGCTTTTGATAGAGTACCGCACCAGAGACTGTTAAAGAAAGTGGCAGCTCATGGCATTGGGGGAAAAGTGCTGTCATGGATCGAGTCATGGCTCACCAATAGGAAGCAGAGAGTGTGCATAAATGGGGTTAAACTGAATAGGGACTTGTAACAAGTTGTTATTTATAATATATATCAATGACCTTGACGAGGGAATTACTAGGGTAGCATTGAAAATTGGTTGTTAAATTAGCACATATGCAACACTTGGGTATCTTTATTGAGGAAACGTTTCGCCACACAGTGGCTTCATCAGTCCAAAACAAAGTAGAAAGGTGTAAGGAGAGGAGGAGTTTGAGGTTATCAGTCCCTCGGCCTGGAGTCGATGTGTTCAGTCCATCAATCTTGTTAGAAGTGTAGCACAAGGCCGTAGAGGTGGCTTATATGCTGTAATCAGGTGAGATGCAGCAGGAGGAGGCAGGTCATAGTGGTATCAACCACTAGTCGAAGTAAGTCCTTGTCCAAAGGTTTGGACACCTTTCTACTTTGTTTTGGACTGATGAAGCCACTGTGTGGCGAAACGTTTCCTCAATAAAGATACCCAAGTGTTGCATATGTGTCTAATTTAACAACTTGTCGGTTCTCTGAACCATTCATCTACATTGAAAATTAGGTTGAACAAATATTCTGTTAGTGGGATGGAATGTGAAGGACCTGCCTAGTATGGGCCAACAGGCCTGCTGCAGTGTTCCTCCTTTCTTATGTTCTTATGTTCTTATGAGCAAATTCGCCGACGACACGAAGATAGGTAGGATAATTGATTCAAACATAGATGTCATAGAACTTCAGGAAGATTTAGACAAACTTAATTGTGGTCAGAAAAGGGCAGATGCAGTTCAATGTAGATAAATGCAAGGTACTGAAGCTGGGAGTGTCCATAACCCAAGCACTTATAAGTTAAATAACGTAGAACTTAGCCATACAGATTGCGAGAAGGACTTGGGGGTGATGGTAAGCAGCAACCTTAAACCAGGACAGCAGCCTAAGCGTACGTAATAAGGCAAATAGATTACTGGGATTTATATCAAGAAGTTTTAGCAACAGAAGTCCAGAGGTTATATTACAGCTTTATACATCATTGTAAGGCCTCACCTAGATTACGCAGCTCAGTTTTGGTCTCCATATTACAGAATGGACATAAATTGTTAGAAAACATTCAGCGTAGAATGACTAAATTAATAATAGCATTAGAAATCTTCCTACGAAGAAAGATTGAAGACCTAAAATTACATTCACTTGTAAGACGTAGAATGAGGGAGACATGATCGAGGATACAAGTGGAAAATGGGATTAACAAGGGGATATAAATAAGGTCTTGAGGGTATCTCCAAGAGAGAACCCCAAAATGGATTCAAGTTAGATAAGTTTAGATTTAGAAAGGATATAGGAAAGTATTGGTTTGGAAAAGGTGTTGGTGAGTGGAACAGTCTGCCTAGTAGGGTATTGAAGCTAGGACCTTGGGTAGTTTTAATTTAGGTTGGATAAATTCATGAGTGAGAGGGTTGGATTTGAGTGGACTCGCATGAGTGGGTAGAATTGTCAAAGCTTATTTCGGGAGCATTGAAAATTGGGTTGAGCAAATATTCTGTTAGTGGGACGGATTGTGAAGGACCTGCCTAGTATGGGCCAACAGGCCTGTTGCAGTGTTCCTCCTTTCTTATGTTCTTATGTAAATGACCGACAATTCATTATCTTCCCTTCACCTTCACTGCTGGCGAAACGTTCTGTTTTAATTAAACGACTGGACAAGATTACATAAGAACATAAGAAAGGAGGAACACTGCAGTAGGCCTGTTGGCCCATATTAGGCAGGTCCTTCACAATCCATCCCACTAACAGAATAATTGCCCAACCTAATTTTCAATTCTACCCAAGAAATAAGCTTTGAAGATTCTATTAACTCAAGTGAGTTCCACTCAACCAACCTCTCACTCATGAATTTATCCAACCTAAATTTGAAACTACCCAAGGTCCTAGCTTCAATGACCCTACTAGGCAGACTGTTCCACTCATCAACTACCCTATTTCCAAACCTATATCCTTTCTAAATCTAAACTTATCCAATTTGAATCCATTATTGCGGGTTCTCTTTTGGAGAGATATCCTCAAGACTTTATTTATATCCCCCTTATTAATACCCATCTTCCACTTATATACCTCGATCATGTCTCCCCTCATTCTTCGTCTTACAAGTGAATGTAATTTAAGGGTCTTCAATCTTTCTTCATACGGAAGATTTCTAATGCTATGAATTAACTTTGTCATTCGTCGCTGAATGTTTTCTAACGAATTTATATCCATTCTGTAAAATGGAGACCAGAACTGAGCTGCATAATCTAGGTGAGGCCTTACTAATGATGTATAAAGCTGTAATATAACCGCTGGACTTCTGTTGCTTACACTTCTTGATATAAATCCCAGTAATCTATTTGCTTTATTTCTTACGCTTAGGCATTGCTGACTTGGTTTGAGGTTGCTGCTTACCATAACCCCAGATCCTTTTCGCATTCTGTACGGCTGAGTTCAACATTATTAAGCTGGTAGGTGCTAGGGTTATGAACATTCCCGAGCTTTAGAACTTTGCATTTATCTACATTGAACTGCATCTGCCATTTTTCTGACCAGGAATTGAGTTTGTCTAAATCCTCCTGAAGTTCCGTGACATCTACGTCTGAATCGATTATCCTACCTATCTTCGTGTCATCAGCGAATTTGCTCATATCACTAGTAATTCCCTCGTCAAGGTCATTTATATATATTATATATATTGTAGATAAGTTTAGATTTAGAAAGGATATAGGAAAGTATTGGTTTGGAAATAGGGTAGTTGATGAGTGGAACAGTCTGCCTAGTAGGGTTATTGAAGCTAGGACCTTGGGTAGTTTCAAATTTAGGTTGGATAAATTCATGAGTGAGAGGGGTTGGATTTGAGTGGGACTCGCGCATGAGAATGAAATGTGCTCTTTTTTTAATAATTATTTTCTCTCGGTTTTCACTCAGGAAGACACTAATAATATCCCAAGAATTAGGTATTTTAGTGGGCCTGAAGAAGATAAATTATGTAGTATCACAGTCACTAGCGAAATGGTTATCAAACAGATAGACCGTTTGAAGCAAAATAAATCGCCAGGCCCTGATGAGCTTTTTTCAAGGGTTCTTAAGGAATGCAAAATTGAACTCTGTGAACCCTTAACTAACATTTTTAACCTATCTCTTCAAACAGGTGTAGTGTCTGATACGTGGAAGATAGCTAATGTAATTCCTATTTTTAAAGCAGGGGACAAGTCGTTACCATCAAATTATCGCCCAATAAGTCTAACATCAATTGTAGGCAAATTATTAGAGTCGATTATAGCTGATAACATAAGAAGCCATCTCGATAGGCATAATTTGATTAATAAGAACATAAGAAAGGAGGAACACTGCAGCAGGCCTGTTTGCCCATACTAGGCAGGTCCTTCACAATCCATCCCACTAACAGAATAATTGCCCAACCTAATTTTCAATTCTACCCAAGAAATAAGCTTTGAAGATTCTATTAACTCAGTGCGAGTCCCACTCAAATCCAACCTCTCACTCATGAATTTATCCAACCTAAATTTGAAACTACCCAAGGTCCTAGCTTCAATGACCCTACTAGGCAGACTGTTCCACTCATCAACTATATTAATGATACTCAACATGGATTCACCAGGGGCCGTTCCTGCCTAACTAATTTATTAACTTTTTTCAGTAAGGCTTTTGAGGCAGTTGATCATGATAAAGAATTCGATATTGTTTATTTGGATTTTAGTAAGGCCCAATAAGCCTGACCTCAATTGTAGGCAAATTACTAGAGTCAATTATAGCTGATATTATTAGAAGCCATCTAGATAACCATAATTTGATTAATGATACCCAGCATGGATTCACGAGGGCCGTTCCTGCCTATCTAATTTATTAACCTTCTTCAGTAAAGCTTTTGAGGCTGTTGATCACGATAAAGAATTCGATATTGTTTATTTAGACTTTAGTAAGGCTTTTGATAGAGTACCGCACCAGAGACTATTAAAGAAAGTGGCAGCTCATGGCATTGGGGGAAAAGTGCTGTCATGGATCGAGTCATGGCTCACCAATAGGAAGCAGAGAGTGTGCATAAATGGGGTTAAATCCGAATGGGGACTTGTAACAAGTGGTGTTCCACAGGGATCAGTCTTAGGCCCATTGTTATTTATAATATATATCAATGACCTTGATGAGGGAATTACTAGTGATATGAGCAAATTCGCCGACGACACGAAGATAGGTAGGATAATTGATTCAAACATAGATGTCATAGAACTTCAGGAAGATTTAGACAAACTTAATTCGTGGTCAGAAAAGTGGCAGATGCAGTTCAATGTAGATAAATGCAAGGTTCTGAAGCTCGGGAGTGTCCATAACCCAAGCACTTATAAGTTAAATAACGTAGAACTTAGCCATACAGATTGCGAGAAGGACTTGGGGTGATGGTAAGCAGCAACCTTAAACCAAGACAGCAATGCCTAAGCGTACGTAATAAGGCAAATAGATTACTGGGATTTATATCAAGAAGTGTTAGCAACAGAAGTCCAGAGGTTATATTCAGCTTTATACATCATTAGTAAGGCCTCACCTAGATTAGCAGCTCAGTTCTGGTCTCCATATTACAGAATGGACATAAATTCGTTAGAAAACATTCAGCGTAGAATGACTAAATTAATACATAGCATTAGAAATCTTCCTTACGAAGAAAGATTGAAGACCCTAAAATTACATTCACTTGTAAGCGTAGAATGAGGGAGACATGATCGAGGTATACAAGTGGAAAATGGGTATTAACAAAGGGGATATAAATAAGGTCTTGAGGATATCTCTCCCAAGAGAGAACCCGCAATAATGGATTCAAGTTAGATAAGTTTAGATTTAGAAAGGATATAGGAAAGTATTGGTTTGGAAATAGGGTAGTTGATGAGTGGAACAGTCTGCCTAGTAGGGTTATTGAAGCTAGGACCTTGGGTAGTTTCAAATTTAGGTTGGATAAATTCATGAGTGAGAGGGGTTGGATTTGAGTGGGACTCGCACATGAGTGGGTAGAATTGTCAAAGCTTATTTCTTGGGTAGCATTGAAAATTGGGTTGAGCAAATATTCTGTTAGTGGGACGGATTGTGAAGGACCTGCCTAGTATAGGCCAACAGGCCTGCTGCAGTGCTCCTCCTTTCTTATGTTCTTATGTTCTTATGTTAAAGAAAGTGGCTGCTCATGGCATTGGGGAAAAGGTTTATAGAACAAAAGTTAGGGATAAGATAGGTCCCCTTAAAAATAACTTTGGGCATCTTACTGACAAGGAGAATGATATGTGCTCTATTTTTAATAATTATTTTCTCTCGGTTTTCACACAGGAAGACATTAATAATATCCCAGTAATTAATTTTTACAGAGTCCCAGAAGAAGATAAATTATGTAATATCACAGTCACTAGCGAAATGATTATGAAACAGCTGGACCGACTGAAACAAAATAAATCGCCGGGTCCTGATGAGCTTTTTGCAAGGGTTCTTAAGGAATGCAAAATGGAACTCTGTGAACCAATATCTAACATTTTTAATTTATCTCTTCAAACAGGTGTAGTGTCTGATATGTGGAAGATGGCTAATGTAATTCCTATTTTTAAAGCAGGGGACAAGTCACTACCGTCAAACTACCGCCCAATAAGCCTGACCTCAATTGTAGGCAAATTACTAGAGTCAATTATAGCTGATATTATTAGAAGCCATCTAGATAACCATAATTTGATTAATGATACCCAGCATGGATTCACGAGGGGCCGTTCCTGCCTATCTAATTTATTAACCTTCTTCAGTAAAGCTTTTGAGGCTGTTGATCACGATAACATAAGAACATAAGAAAGGAGGAACACTGCAGCAGGCCTGTTGGCCCATTCTAGGCAGGTCCTTCACATTCCATCCCACCAACAGAATATTTGTTCAACCTAATTTTCAATGCTACCCAAAAATAAGCTTTGATAATTTTATTTACTCATGTGCAATTCCCACTCAAATCCAACCCCTTTCACTCATGAATTTATCCAACCTAAATTTAAAACTACCCAAGGTCCTTGGTTCAATAACCCTACTAGGCAGACTGTTCCATTCATCAACTACCCTATTTCCAAACCAATACTTTCCTATATCCTTTCTAAATCTAAACTTATCTAACTTGAATCCATTATTGCGGGTTCTCTCTGGAGAGATACCCTCAAGACCTTATTTATATCCCTTTGTTAATACCCATTTTCCACTTGTATACCTCGATCATGTCTCCCCTCATTCTACGTCTTACAACATAAGAACATAAGAAAGGAGGAACACTGCAGCGAGGCCAGTTGGCCCATACTAGGCAGGTCCTTCACAATCCGTCCCACTAACAGAATATTTGTCAACCCAATCTTCAATGACCCAAGAAATAAGCTTTGACAATTCTACCCACTCAGCACAGAGTCCCACTGAATCAACCCTCTCACTCATGAATTTATCCAACCTAAATTTGAAACTACCCAAGGTCCTAGCTTCATATACCCTACTAGGCAGACTGTTCCACTCATCAACTACCCTTTTCCAAACCAATACTTCTCATATCCTTTCTAAATCTAAACATCTAACTTGAATCATTATTGCGGTTCTCTCTTGGAGATACCTCAAGACCTTATTTATATCCCCTTTGTTAATACCCATTTTCCACTTGTATACCTCGATCATGTCTCCCCTCATTCCTACGTCTTACAAGTGAATGTAATTTTAGGTTTTCAATCTTTCTTCGTAAGGAATTTCTAATGCTATGTATTAATTAGTCATTCTACGCTGAATGTTTAAGAACATAAGAACATAAGAAAGGAGAACACTGCAGGCCTGTTGGCCCATACCAGCAGGTCTGACAACGTCCCACTAACAGAATATTTGCTCAACCCAATTTTCAATGCTACCCAGAAATAGCTTTGACAATTCTCCCACTCATGGGAGTCCACTCAAATCAACCTCTCACTCATGAATTTATCCAACCTAAATTTGAAACTACCCAAGGCCCTAGCTTCAATAACCCTACTAGGCAGACTGTTCCACTCATCAACACCCTATTTCCAAGCCAATACTTTCCTATATCCTTTCTAAATCTAAAGCTTATCTAACTTGAATCCATTATTGCGGGTTCTCTCTGGAGAGATATCCTCAAGACCTTATTTATATCCCTTTGTTAATACCCATTTTCCACTTGTATACCTCGATCATGTCTCCCTCATTCTACGTCTTACAAGTGAATGTAATTTTAGGGTCTTCAATCTTCTTCGTAAGGAAGATTTCTAATGCTATGTATTAATTTAGTCATTCACGCTGAATGTTTTCAACGAATTTATGTCCATTCTGTAATATGGAGACCAGAACTGAGCTGCGTAATCTAGGTGAGGCCTTACTAATGATGTATAAAGCTGTAATATAACCTCTGGACTTCTGTTGCTAACACTTCTTGATATATATCCCAGTAATCTATTTGCCTTATTACGTACGCTTAGGCATTGCTGTCTTGGTTTAAGGTTGCTGCTTACCATCACCCCCAAGTCCTTCTCGCAATCTGTATGGCTAAGTTCTACGTTATTTAACTTATAAGTGCTTGGGTTATGGACACTCCCGAGCTTCAGAACCTTGCATTTATCTACATTGAACTGCATCTGCCACTTTTCTGACCACGAATTAAGTTTGTCTAAATCTTCCTGAAGTTCTATGACATCTATGTTTGAATCAATTATCCTACCTATCTTCGTGTCGTCGGCGAATTTGCTCATATCACTAGTAATTCCCTCATCAAGGTCATTGATATATATTATAAATAACAATGGGCCTAAGACTGATCCTGTGGAACACCACTTGTTACAAGTCCCCATTCGGATTTAACCCCATTTATGCACACTCTCTGCTTCCTATTGGTGAGCCATGACTCGATCCATGACAGCACTTTTCCCCCAATGCCATGAGCTGCCACTTTCTTTAACAGTCTCTGGTGCGGTACTCTATCAAAAGCCTTACTAAAGTCTAAATAAACAATATCGAATTCTTTATCGTGATCAACAGCCTCAAAAGCTTTACTGAAGAAGGTTAATAAATTAGATAGGCAGGAACGGCCCCTCGTGAATCCATGCTGGGTATCATTAATCAAATTATGGTTATCTAGATGGCTTCTAATAATATCAGCTATAATTGACTCTATAATTTGCCTACAATTGAGGTCAGGCTTATTGGGCGGTAGTTTGACGGTAGTGACTTGTCCCCTGCTTTAAAAATAGGTTAACAATTTATGTCCATTCTGTAATATGGAGACCAGAACTGAGCTGCGTAATCTAGGTGAGGCCTTACTAATATGTATAAGCTGTAATATAACCTCTGGACTTCTGTTGCTAACACTTCTTGATATAAACCCAGTAATCTATTTGCCTTATTAATACGCTTAGGCATTGCTGTCTTGGTTTAAGGTTGCTGCTTACCATCACCCCCAAGTCCTTCTCGCAATCTGTATGGCTAAGTTCTACGTTATTTAACTTATAAGTGCTTGGGTTATGGACACTCCCGAGCTTGAACCTTGCATTTATCTACATTGAACTGCATCTGCCACTTTTCTGACCACGAATTAAGTTTGTCTAAATCTTCCTGAAGTTCTATGACATCTATGTTTGAATCAATTATCCTACCTATCTTCGTGTCGTCGGCGAATTTGCTCATATCACTAGTAATTCCCTCATCAAGGTCATTGATATATATTATAAATAACAATGGGCCTAAGACTGATCCCTGTGGAACACCACTTGTTACAAGTCCCCATTCGGATTTAACCCCATTTATGCACACTCTCTGCTTCCTATTGGTGAGCCATGACTCGATCCATGACAGCACTTTTCCCCCAATGCCATGAGCTGCCACTTTCTTTAACAGTCTCTGGTGCGGTACTCTATCAAAAGCCTTACTAAAGTCTAAATATACAATATCAATTCTTTA
>WNWK01041367.1:0-16485 GCA_009830355.1 Cherax destructor | reverse complement strand
CAAAAAATTTTTGCTTACTTTTCCCATAAATTTCAATTGCAGTAAAATTCAATTTAAAAGTGTGAAAATTAAGTATTTTAGCTAAAAATGAGTTTTGCCAGAAAAACTCAAACCGCTCTAAAACGTGAAATATGCAATAAAATACGATTTTAGCAATTTTTCTGAGTTTTTAATGTTTCATGTATTTTCGAAAATAATTGAAATATTCTAAAAAATTGATTTTTATAGATTTTAATGGGATTTTTAAAAATATGAAAATAATTAATAAATATTAAAATGCATAAAACTTGATTTTATTGCATTTTTTTGACGATTTAAGGCATTTTAAAGGATTTTCTGAAAAACTTTTTTTTAGATAAAATATCCTATGAGTAAGCTTCCTAAAAGAAAATATAAAATTTGCTTACTTTTCCCATAAATTTCAATTCAGTAGAAATTCATTTAAAAGTGTGAAAATCTAAGTATTTTAGCTGAAAAATGAGTTTTGCAGAAAAGCACTCAAACCGCTCTAAACGTTGAAATATGCAATAAAATACGATTTTAGCACATTTTCTGAGACTTTTTAATGTTTCATGTATTTTCGAAAATAATATGAAATATTCTAAAAATATTGATTTTTATAGATTTTTAATGAGATTTTTTAAAAATATGTAAATAATAATAAATATTAAAAAATGCTATAAAACTGATTTTATTGCATTTTTGACGATTTAAGGCATTTCAGGATTTTCTGAAAACTTTTTTTAGATAAAATATACCTATGAGTAAGCTTCCTAAAGAAAATCATAAAATTTTGCTTCTTTTCCCATAAATTTCAATTGCAGTAAATTCAATTTAAAGTGTGAAAATCTAAGTTTTTAGCTAAAAATGAGTTTTCAGAAAAACACTCAAACCGCTCTAAAACGTTGAAATATGCAATAAAATACGATTTTAGCACATTTTTCTGAGATTTTAATGTTTCATGTATTTTCGAAAATAATATGAAATATTTAAATATTGTTTTTTATAGATTTTTAATGGATTTTTAAAAATATGTAAATAATTTATAAATATTCAAAAATGCTATAAAACGTTATTTTATTGCATTTTTGACGATTCAAGGCATTTTCAAGGATTTTCTGAAAATCTATTTTTTTAGATAAAATATACCTGTGAGTAAGCTTCCTAAAAGAAAATCAGAAAATTTTGCTTACTTTTCCCATAAATTTCAATTGCAGTAGAAATTCTATTTAAAGTGTGAAAATGTAAGTATTTTAGGTACAAAATGAGTTTTGCCAGACAAGCACTCAAACCGCTCTAAAACGTCGAAATATGCAATAAAATACGATTTTAGCACATTTTTCTGAGCTTTTTAATGTTTCATATATTTTTCGAAAATAATATGAAATATTCCATAAAAATATTGACTTTTATAGATTTTTAATGGGATTTTTTTAAAAATATGTAAATAATTTATAAATATTAAAAAATGCTATAAAACGTTATTTTATTGCATTTTTTTACGATTCAAGGCATCTTCAAGGATTTTCGGAAAAACTATTTTTTTAGATAAAATATACCTACAAGTAAGCTTCCTAAAAAAAATCATAAAATTTTGCTTATTTTTCCCATAAATTTCAATTGCAGTAGAAATTCTATTTAAAAGTGTGAAAATCTAAGTATTTTAGCTAAAAAATGAGTTTTGTCAGAAAAGCATCACACCGCTCTAAAACGTCGAAATTTGCCATAAAATGCGATTTTAGCACATATTTCTAATATTTTTAATGTTTCATGTATTTTTCGAAAATAATATGAAATATTCTTAATTAATATTGATTTTTGTAGATTTTTAATGGGATTTTTTAAAAATATGTAAATAATTTATAAAAATTCAAAAATGCTATAAAACGTTATTTTATTGCATTTTTTGACAATTCAAGGCATTTTCACGGATTTTCTGAAAAACTATTTTTTTAGATAAAATATACCTATGAGTAAGCTTCCTAAAAGAAAATCATAAAATTTTGCTTACTTTTCCCATAAATTTCAATTTCAGTAGAAATTCAATTTAAAAGTGTGAAAATGTAAGTATTTTAGCTAAAAAATGAGTTTTGCTCAGAAAACACAAACCGCTCTAAAACGTCGAAATATGCAATAAAATACGATTTTAGCACATTTTTCTGAGATTTTAATGTTTCATGTATTTTTCGAAAATAATATGAAATATTCTAAATTAATATTGATTTTTATAGATTTTTAATGGGATTTTAAAAATATGTAAATAATTTATAAATATTCATAAATGCTATAAAACGTTATTTTATTGCATTTTTTGACGATTCAAGGATTTTCTGAAAAACTATTTTTTTAGATAAAATATATCTATGAGTAAGCTTCCTAAAAGAAAATCATAAAATTTTGCTTACTTTTCCCATAAATTTCAATTTCAGTAGAAATTCAATTTAAAAGTGTGAAAATGTAAGTATTTTAGCTAAAAAATGAGTTTTGCCAGAGAAACACTCAAACCGCTCTAAAACGTCGAAATATGCAATAAAATACGATTTTAGCACATTTTCTGAGCTTTTTAATGTTTCATGTATTTTCGAAAATAATATGAAATATTCTAATAATATTGATTTTTATAGATTTTTAATGGGATTTTTAAAAATATGTAAATAATTAATAATATTAAAATGCTATAAAACTTATTTTATTGCATTTTTGACGATTTGCATTTCAAGGATTTTCTGAAAAACTATTTTTAGATAAAATATACCTATGAGTAAGCTTCCTAAAAGAAAATCATAAAATTTTCTTACTTTTCCATAAATTTCAATTGCAGTAGAAATTCTATTTAAAAGTGTGAAAATGTAAGTATTTTAGCTAAAAAATGAGTTTTGCCAGAAAAGCACTCAAACCGCTCTAAAACGTCGAAATATGCAATAAAATACGATTTTAGCAAATTTTTCTGAGCTTTTTAATGTTTCATGTATATTTCGAAAATAATATGAAATATTCTATAAAATGTTGATTTTATAGATTTTTAATGGGATTTTTTAAAATATGTAAATAATTATAATATTAAAAATGCTATAAAACTTATTTTATTGCATTTTTGACGATTCAAGGCATTTTCAAGGATTTTCTGAAAAACTATTTTTTAGATAAAATATACCTATGAGTAAGCTTCCTAAAGAAAATCATAAAATTTTCTTACTTTTCCCATAAATTTCAATTGCAGTAGAAATTCATTTAAAAGTGTGAAAATGTAAGTATTTTAGCTAAAAATGAGTTTTGCAGAAAAGCACTCAAACCGCTCTAAAACGTCGAAATATGCAATAAAATACGATTTTAGCACATTTTTCTGAGCTTTTAATGTTTCATGTATTTTCGAAAATAATATGAAATATTCTAAATTAATGTTGATTTTTATAGATTTTTAATGGATTTTTTAAAAATATGTAAATAATTATAATATTAAAAATGCTATAAAACTTATTTTATTGCATTTTTGACGATTTAAGGCATTTTCAAGGATTTTCTGAAAAACTATTTTTAGATAAAATATACCTATGAGTAAGCTTCCTAAAAGAAAATCATAAAATTTTCTTACTTTTCCCATAAATTTCAATTGCAGTAGAAATTCATTTAAAAGTGTGAAAATCTAAGTATTTTAGCTAAAAATGAGTTTTGCAGAAAAGCACTCAAACCGCTCTAAACGTCGAAATATGCATAAAATGCGATTTTAGCACATTTTTCTGAGTTTTTTAATGTTTCATGTATTTTCGAAAATAATATGAAATATTCTAAATTAATATTGATTTTTATAGATTTTTAATGGGATTTTTAAAATATGTAAATAATTTATAAATATTAAAATGCTATAAAACGTTATTTATTGCATTTTTGACGATTCAAGGCATTTTCAAGATTTTCTGAAAACTATTTTTAGATAAAATATACCTATGAGTAAGCTTCCTAAAAGAAAATTGAAAATAATATAAATATTCTAAAATTTATATAGATTTGGATTTAATATAATATATTAAATGCTACTTATTTGTTTAATAAGATTATTCTAACTTTTAGATAAATATACCGGTAACTCTAAAATCTAATTCTTATTTATATTTCAATTGAAACATTAAAGTAATAATTTTGCTAAAAAGTTAGAAAAACAAACCGTCAAAACGTCAATAGCATAATGATTTGCAATTTTGATTTAATGTTTATGTATTTGAATATATGAAATATTCTAAAATTTGATTTTTGATTTAAGAAATAATATAAATATTAAAAACTATAAAACTTATTTTGATTTTGACATTAGCATTTCAGTTTTTAAACTATTTTAGATAAAAATACCTTGAGAAGCTTCCTAAGAAAATAAATTTTGTTACTTCCCATAAATTTCAATTAGAATTTTAATTAATTAGTTGAAAATGGTTCAGAAAGACTAACCTAAAACAATATGCAAATATTTTACATTTTTTTTAATGTTTCAATTTAATAAATATTAAATTTTATAGATTTTTAATGTTTTAAATATGTAAATAATATAATATTAAATGCATAAAACTTATTTTATTGCATTTTACGATAATTTCAGTTGAAACTATTTAGATAATACCTATAGTAAGCTTCAAAATCATAAAATTTATTTTCTAAATTTCAATCAGTGAAATTATTAAGTGTAATTAGAGAAAGAGTTAGAAAACATAAACGCTCTAAAACGTCAAATGTAAAATGATTTTGAATTTCTGTTTAATGTTTCATGTATTTTCGAAATAATATAAATATTCTTAAATTTGATTTATAGATTTTATGGATTTAAAATATGTAAATAATTAATAAATATTAAATGCTATAAAACTTATTTTTGCATTTGAATTCAGCATTTCAGGATTTTCTAAAACTATTTTAGATAAAATATACCTATAGTAAGCTTCTAAAAATTTTCATGTATTTGAAATAATATGAAATATCTAAACTAATGTTGATTTTATAGATTTTAATGGATTTTTTAAAATAGTAAATAATTTATAATATTAAATGCTATAAAACTTATTTTATTGCATTTTGAATTAAGGCATTTTCAGATTTTCTGAAAACTATTTTTTTGATAAAATATACCTATGAGTAAGCTTCTAAAAAAAAATAATATTTAAATTATATTAAATTAAATAAATTATTATTATTAATTTATTTGACATTAGATAATTGAACTCTAGAAAATAATTTGTACTTCAAAAACATAAAATTTATTAAAATATATTTATAAGGTAAATAACTTAAGTCAAAACATAAAGTTTACAATTTGATTTAATTTTATTTATTATGATTCAAAATATAAATTTAATTATTAATTAATTTAAAATTATTATATTAGTCATTTTATGTTTAAACATTAGATTCTAAACTTAAATAATTGTATTCAAAATCAAATTATTAAAATTAATATTATAAGGTGAGAATAGTAAAATTCGAAAACATACTAATCATTATTTGATTTTCGAAAATATGATATTTAAAATATTATTATAGATTTATGATTTAAATTTAAAAATTTAAATATTAAAAATTATAAAACTTATTATTTTTGATTAAGGCATTTCAGTTTTGAAACTATTTTAGATAAAATATACCTATGAGTAAGCTTCAAGAAAATCATAAAATCCATAAATTTCTATGAAATTCATTTAAAAGTTGAAATAAGTTTTGAAATGAGTTTTGCAGAAAACACTCAAACGCCTAAACTCGAATTGAAAATCGATTTAGAATTTAGTTTAATTTTAGTATTTTCGAAAATAATAAATATTTAAAATTGATTTTATAGATTTTAATGGGATTTTAAAAATTAAATAATTAAATATAAAATTATTTTATTGCATTTTGATAGCATTTTAAGATTTTTGAAAAATATTTTAGTAATTCCTAAAATCCTAAAAAATCAATTTCCTTATTTCATAAATTTCATAGTGAAATTATAAGTAAATAGTTTCAAAATATTCCAAAAACATAAACGTTAAAATGAATATTCTAAATTACGATTTTAGAAATTTTCAATTTTTAATGTTTAATATTTTTAAAATATATTTATAATTTTAATATTTAAATTTAAATATTTTTAATGATTTTTAAATATGTAAATTTATTATTTTAAATCATAAAACTTATTTTATTGCATTTTTAAGATTAAGATTTTAAAGATTTTCTAAATAATTTATAAAATATCTATAATAGTTCAAAAAATATAAAATTTCTTCTTTTCCCATAAATTTCAATTTCGTAAAATTAAATTTAAAAGTTTGAAAATTCAATATTTTGCTAAAATGAAATTTTCAAAAATCATTAAACTTTCTAAAAGTTTAATATGCATTTAAAATAGATTTACAAATTTTCTGAATTTTTATTTTTATGATTTTATGAAAATTTTAAAATTTAAATAATATTATTTTTATAGATTTTTAAGGGTTTTTATAAAATATTTAAATAATTATAAATTTAAAATGATTAAAACTTATTTTATTGATTATTGACGATTAAGATTTTCAGATTTTCTAAAATTCATTTTATAAAATATCTATGAGTAAATTCCTAAAAAAATATAAAATTTTGCTTACTTTTCCGCTTACTTTTCCCATAAATTTCAATTGCAGTAGAAATTCTATTTAAAAGTGTGAAAATCTAAGTATTTTAGCTGAAAAATGAGTTTTTCAGAAAAGCACTCAAACCGCTCTAAAACGTCGAAATATGCAATAAAATACGATTTTAGCACATTTTTCTGAGCTTTTAATGTTTCATGTATTTTCGAAAATAATATGAAATATTCTATAAAAATATTGTTTTTTATAGATTTTTAATGGGATTTTTAAAAATATGTAAATAATTAATAAATATTCAAAATGCTATAAAACTTGATTTTATTGCATTTTTTGACGATTTAAGGCATTTTCAAGATTTTCTGAAAAACTATTTTTAGATAAAATATACCTATGAGTAAGCTTCTAAAAGAAAATCATAAAATTTTGCTTACTTTTCCCATAAATTTCAATTGCAGTAGAAATTCTATTTAAAGTGTGAAAATGTAAGTATTTTAGCTAAAAATGAGTTTTGCCAGAAAAGCACTCAAACCGCTCTAAAACGTCGAAAATGAAACATTAAATTTCTGAGTTTTAATGTTCGTATTTGAAATAATATAAATATTCTAAAATATTGATTTATAGATTTAAGGGATTTAAAAATATAAATAATATAATATTAAATGCTATAAAATATTTTATTCATTTGAGATTAGGATTTCAGTTTTCGAAAATATTTTAGATAAAATATACCTTGAAGCTCCTAAAGAAAATCATAAAATTTGCTTATTTTCCCATAATTCAATTGCAGAGAAATTCATTTAAAGTGTGAAAATTAATATTTTAGTAAATGAGTTTGCAGAAAAGATCAACCGTCTAAACGTCGAAATATGCAAAAATCGATTTTAGCAATTTTTCTGAGTTTTTAATGTTTCTGTATTTCGAAATAATATGAAATTATAAAAATTTGATTTTATAGATTTTAATGGGATTTTTAAAAATATGTAAATAATTAAAAATATTAAATGCTATAAACTTATTTATTGCATTTTGATTAGGCATTTCAGGATTTTTGAAAACTATTTTTTAGATAAAATATACCTATGAGTAAGCTTCCTAAAAGAAAATCATAAAATAAATAATTATAAATATTCAAAATGCTATAAAACTTATTTTATTGCATTTTGACGATTCAAGGATTTTCAGATTTTCTGAAAACTATTTTTTAGATAAAATATACCTATGAGTAAGCTTCCTAAAAGAAAATCATAAAATTTGCTTATTTCCATAAATTTCAATTGCAGGAAATTATTTAAAAGTGTGAAAATTAAGTATTTTAGCTAAAAATGAGTTTGCAAAAAAAAAAAAAAAAAAAAAAAAAAAAAAAAAAAAAAAAAAAAAAAAAAAAAAAAAAAAAAAAAAAAAAAAAAAAAAAAAAAAAAAAAAAAAAAAAAAAAAAAAAAAAAAAAAAAAAAAAAAAAAAAAAAAAAAAAAAAAAAAAAAAAAAAAAAAAAAAAAAAAAAAAAAAAAAAAAAAAAAAAAAAAAAAAAAAAAAAAAAAAAAAAAAAAAAAAAAAAAAAAAAAAAAAAAAAAAAAAAAAAAAAAAAAAAAAAAAAAAAAAAAAAAAAAAAAAAAAAAAAAAAAAAAAAAAAAAAAAAAAAAAAAAAAAAAAAAAAAAAAAAAAAAAAAAAAAAAAAAAAAAAAAAAAAAAAAAAAAAAAAAAAAAAAAAAAAAAAAAAAAAAAAAAAAAAAAAAAAAAAAAAAAAAAAAAAAAAAAAAAAAAAAAAAAAAAAAAAAAAAAAAAAAAAAAAAAAAAAAAAAAAAAAAAAAAAAAAAAAAAAAAAAAAAAAAAAAAAAAAAAAAAAAAAAAAAAAAAAAAAAAAAAAAAAAAAAAAAAAAAAAAAAAAAAAAAAAAAAAAAAAAAAAAAAAAAAAAAAAAAAATTTTTTTTTTTTTTTTTTTTTTTTTTTTTTTTTTTTTTTTTTTTTTTTTTTTTTTTTTTTTTTTTTTTTTTTTTTTTTTTTTTTTTTTTTTTTTTTTTTTTTTTTTTTTTTTTTTTTTTTTTTTTTTTTTTTTTTTTTTTTTTTTTTTTTTTTTTTTTTTTTTTTTTTTTTTTTTTTTTTTTTTTTTTTTTTTTTTTTTTTTTTTTTTTTTTTTTTTTTTTTTTTTTTTTTTTTTTTTTTTTTTTTTTTTTTTTTTTTTTTTTTTTTTTTTTTTTTTTTTTTTTTTTTTTTTTTTTTTTTTTTTTTTTTTTTTTTTTTTTTTTTTTTTTTTTTTTTTTTTTTTTTTTTTTTTTTTTTTTTTTTTTTTTTTTTTTTTTTTTTTTTTTTTTTTTTTTTTTTTTTTTTTTTTTTTTTTTTTTTTTTTTTTTTTTTTTTTTTTTTTTTTTTTTTTTTTTTTTTTTTTTTTTTTTTTTTTTTTTTTTTTTTTTTTTTTTTTTTTTTTTTTTTTTTTTTTTTTTTTTTTTTTTTTTTTTTTTTTTTTTTTTTTTTTTTTTTTTTTTTTTTTTTTTTTTTTTTTTTTTTTTTTTTTTTTTTTTTTTTTTTTTTTTTTTTTTTTTTTTTTTTTTTTTTTTTTTTTTTTTTTTTTTTTTTTTTTTTTTTTTTTTTTTTTTTTTTTTTAATTAAAATGTATAAACGATTTTATTATTTTGAGATTTAAGGCATTTTCAAGGATTTTTAAACTATTTTAGTAAATATACTTGAGTAAGCTTCTAAAGAAAATCATAAATTTGTTACTTTTCCATAATTTAATGGTAGAAATTCATTTAAAGGTGAAAATCTAAGTATTTTAGCTAAAAATGAGTTTAAAACACTCAAACCGCCTAAAGTCAAATAATAAATCGATTTTGAATTTCTGAGCTTTTAATGTTTCATGTATTTTGAAAATAATAAAATTCTAAAAAATTGTTTTTAGATTTTAAGGGATTTTTAAATATGTAAATAATTATAAATATTAAAAATGCTATAAACTTATTTATCATTTTTGACGATTTAAGGCATTTTCAAGTTTTGAAAACTATTTTGATAAAATATACCTATGAGTAAGTTTCAAAGAAAATCATAAAATTTTGCTTACTTTTCCCATAAATTCAATGCAGAAAATTCATTTAAAAGTGTAAAATTAAGATTTTAGCTAAAAATGAGTTTTCAGAAAAGCACTCAAACCCTAAACGTCGAAATATGCAATAAAATCGATTTTAGCACATTTTTCTGAGCTTTTTAATGTTTCATGTATTTTCGAAAATAATATGAAATATTCTATAAAATATTGATTTTATAGATTTTAATGGGATTTTTAAAAAATATGTAAATAATTAATAAATATTAAAAATCTATAAAAGAATTTATTATTTTGCTATTTCAAATTTCAATTCTGAAACTATTTTTAGAAAATCTAATATTTTCTAAAAAATCTAAATTTTGTTATACACTAAACTTCTAAAAGTATAATATGATAAAAATATTTTAAAACATTTTCGAAGCTTTAAACTCAAATATTTCAAAATAATTAAATTTCTATAATTTGATTTTATAATTTTTAAGGATTTTTAAAAATATAAATAATTATAAATATTAAATTTTAAAGTTTTTTATTCATTTTATAATTAAAGATTTCAAGATTTTTGAAAATATTTTTTAGATAAATATTTCAGGATTGAACTTTTTTTTAAAAAATATACTGTTAATTCCTAAATAAATCATAAAATTCTATTTAAAATTAAATCTAAATTTTAGTAAAAGTTTGCATAAAAGACTCAAACGTCTAAAAAGTCAAAAAACGATTTTAAACATTTTTCGAAATTTAATTTTCATGTATTTTTGAAATAATTAAATTTCTAAAAAATATTGATTTTATAAATTTTTAATAGATTTTTAAATATGAAATAATTATAAATATTAAAAATGTATAAAACTGTATTTATTGCATTTTTTGATTCATTTTTCAAGGATTTTTGAAAAACTATTTTTAGATAAAATATACTATGAGTAAGCTTCCTAAAAGAAAATCATAAAATTTTGCTTACTTTTCCCATAAATTTCAATTGCGAGAAATTCTATTTAAAAGTGTGAAAATCTAATATTTTAGCTAAAATGAGTTTTCAGAAAGCATCAAACCCTCTAAAACGTCGAAATATGCATAAACGATTTTAGTTTTCTATTTTTCTGTTTAATGTTTCATTATTATTGAAATATATAAATATTATTTAATAATTTTATAGATTTTTAAATTTTAAAAATAAATAATTAAATATTCAAAAATGCTATAAAACTTATTTTATTGCATTTTTGACGATTTAAGCATTTTCAAGGATTTTCTGAAAACTATTTTTTAGATAAAATATCCTATGAGTAAGCTTCCTAAAAGAAAATCATAAAATTTTGCTTACTTTTCCCATAAATTTCAATTGCAGTAGAAATTCTATTTAAAAGTGTGAAAATTAAGTATTTTAGCTAAAAATGAGTTTTGCCAGAAAAGCACTCAAACCGCTCTAAAACGTCGAAATATGCAATAAAATACGATTTTAGCACATTTTTCTGAGCTTTTAATGTTTCATGTATTTTTCGAAAATAATATGAAATATTCTATAAAAATATTGATTTTTATAGATTTTTAATGGGATTTTTAAAAATATGTAAATAATTAATAATATATTAAAAATCTATAAAACTGTATTTTATTGCATTTTTGACGATTCAAGGATTTTCAGGATTTTCTGAAAACTATTTTTTTCGATAAAATATACCTATGAGTAAGCTTCTAAAAGAAAATCATAAAATTTTGCTTACTTTTCCATAAATTTCAATTGCAGTAGAAATTCTATTTAAAAGTGTGAAAATCTAAGTATTTTAGCTAAAATGAGTTTGCAGAAAGCATCAAACCGCTCTAAAACGTCAAATATGCATAAATCGATTTTAGACATTTTCTGAGTTTTAATGTTTCATGTATTTTCGAAAATAATATGAAATATTTAAAAATATTGATTTTTATAGATTTTTAATGGATTTTTAAAAATATGTAAATAATTATAAATATTAAAATGCTATAAAACTTATTTTATTGCATTTTTGACGATTTAAGCATTTTCAAGATTTTTGAAAACTATTTTTAGATAAAATATACCTGAGAAGCTTCTAAAGAAAATCATAAAATTTTCTTACTTTTCCCATAAATTTCAATTGCAGTAGAAATTTATTTAAAAGTGTGAAAATCTAATTATTTTAGCTAAAAAATGATTTTTGTAAAAAACCCCAAACCCGTGTAAAACGTCGAAGTATGTCTCAAATGCGATTTTAGCAATTTTCTGAGCTTTTTAAGTTTCTGTTTTTTTCAAAAATAATGAAATATTCTATAAAATATTGTTTTTTATAGTTTTTTAATGGGATTTTTAAAAATAAAAAAAATTTATAAATATTTAAAAATGCAATAAAACGTTATTTTATTGCATTTTGACGATTTAAGGCATTTTCAAGGTTTTCTGAAAAACTATTTTTTAGATAAAATATACCTATGAGTAAGCTTCCTAAAAGAAAACTATAAAATTTTGCTTACTTTTCCCATAAATTTCAATTGCAGGAGAAATTCAATTTAAAAGTGTGAAAATCTAAGTATTTTAGCTGAAAAATGAGTTTTGCCAGAAAAGCACTCAAACCACTCTAAAACGTCGAAATATGCAATAAAATATGATTTTAGCACATTTTTCTGAGCTTTTTAATGTTTCATGTATTTTTCGAAAATAATATGAAATATTATACAAAAATATTCATTTTTATAGATTTTTAATGGGATTTTTTAAAAATATGTAAATAATTAATAAATAATAAAAAATGCTATAAAACTTGATTTTATTGCATTTTTTGACGATTTAAGGCATTTTCAAGGATTTTCTGAAAAACTATTTTTAGATAAAATATACCTATGAAAAGCTTCCAAAAAGAAAATCATAAAATTTTGCTTATTTTTTCCCATAAATTTCAATTGCAGTAGAAATTCTATTTAAAAGTGTGAAAATCTAAGTATTTTAGCTAAAAAATGAGTTTTGTCAGAAAAGCATCAAACCTCTCTAAAACGTCGAAATATGCCATAAAATGCGATTTTAGCACCTTTTTCTGATCCTTTTAATGTTTCATATATTTATCGAAAATAATATGAAATATCTTATAAAAATATTGATTTATATAGATTTTTAATGGGATTTTTTAAAAATATGTAAATAATTAATAAATATTCAAAAATGCTATAAAACTTGATTTTATTGCATTTTTTGACGATTTAAGGCATTTTCATGGATTTGGTGAAAAACTATTTTTTAGATAAAATAAAATTTTTCTTACTTTTCCCATAAATTTCAATTGCAGTAGAAATTTTATTTAAAAGTTTGAAAATGTAAGTATTTTAGCTAAAAAATGAGTTTTGCCAGAAAAGCACTCAAACCGCTCTAAAACGTCGAAATATGCAATAAAATACGATTTTAGCAAATTTTTTTGAGCTTTTTAATGTTTCATGTATATTTCGAAAATAATATGAAATATTCTATAAAAATATTGATTTTTATAGATTTTTAATGGGAATTTTTAAAAATATGTAAATAATTTATAAATATTCAAAAATGCTATAAAACGTTATTTTATTGGATTTTTTGACGATTCAAGGCATTTTCAAGGATTTTCTGAAAAACTATTTTTATAAATAAAATATACCTATAAGTAAGCTTCCTAAAAGAAAATCATAAAATTTTGCTTATTTTTCCCATAAATTTCAATTGCACTAGAAATTCTATTTAAAAGTGTGAAAATCTAATTATTTTAGCTAACAAATGAGTTTTGTCAGAAAAGCACCCAAACCGCTGTAAAAATATTGATTTTTATAGATTATTAATGGGATTTTTTAAAAATATGTAAATATTTTATAAATATTTAAAAATGCCATAAAACGTTATTTTATTGCATTTTTTGACGATTTAGGGCATTTTCAAGGATTTTCTGAAAAACTATTTTTTTAGATAAAATATACCTATTAGTAAGCTTCCAAAAAGAAAATCATAAAATTTTGCTTACTTTTCCCATAAATTTCAATTTAAAAGTGTGAAAATCTAATTATTTTAGCTAAAAAATGAGTTTTGACAGAAAAGCACTCAAACCGCTCTAAAACGTCGAAATATGTCATCAAATGCGATTTTAGCACATTTTTCTGAGCTTTTTAATGTTTCATGTATTTTTGGAAAATAATATGAAATATTCTAAATTAATATTGATTTTTATAGATTTATAATAAGATTTTTTAAAAATATGTAAATAATTTATAAATATTCAATAATGCTATAAAACGTTATTTTATTGCATTTTTTGACGATTTAAGGCATTTTCAAGGATTTTCTGAAAAAACTATTTTTTTTTATAAAATATACCTATGAGTAAGCTTCCTAAAAGAAAACAATAAAATTTTGCTTACTTTTCCCATAAATTTCAATTACAGGAGAAATTCAATTTAAAAGTTTGAAAATCTAAGTATTTTAGCTGAAAAATGAGTTTTGCCAGAAAAGCACTCAAACCGCTCTAAAACGTCATAATATGCAATAAAATACGATTTAAGCACATTTTTCTGAGCTTTTTAAATGTTTTATGTATTTTTCGAAAATAATATGAAATATTCTATAAAAATATTGATTTTTATAGAGTTTTAATGGGATTTTTTAAAAATATGTAAATAATTTATAAATATTCAAAAATGCTATAAAACGTTATTTTATTGCATTTTTTGACGATTTAAGGCATTTTCAAGGATTTTCTGAAAAACTATTTTTTTAGATAAAATATACCTGTGAGTAAGCTTCTTAAAAGAAAATCATAAAATTTTGCTTACTTTTCCCATAAATTTCAATTGCAGTAGAAATTTTATTTAAAAGTGTGAAAATGTAAGTATTTTAGCTAAAAAATGAGTTTTGCCAGAGAAGCACTCACACCGCTCTAAAACGTCGAAATATGCAATAAAATACGATTTTAGCACATTTTTCTGCGCTTTTTAATGTTTCATGTATTTTTCGAAAATAATATGAAATATTCTAAAAAAATATTCATTTTTATAGATTTTTAATGAGATTTTTTTAAAAATATGTAAATAATTAATAAATAATAAAAAATGCTATAAAACTTGATTTTATTGCATTTTTTGACGATTCAAGGCATTTTGGATTTTTGAAAACTATTTTATAAAATATACTATAGTAAGTTCTAAAAGAAAACATAAAATTTTGTTTTTTCCCAAAACATGCAGGAAATTCATTTAAAAGTGTGAAAATCTAATATTTTAGCTAAAAATGAGTTTCCAGAAAAGCATCAAACTCTCTAAAACGTCAAATATGCATAAAGATTTAGCAATTTTTCTGAGCTTTTAATGTTTCATGTTTTTTGAAAAAATATCTATAAATATGATTTTATAGATTTTAATGGGATTTTAAAAATATGTAAAAATTATAAATATTAAAAATGCATAAAACTTATTTTATTCATTTTTGACGATTAAGGATTTTCAGATTTTCTGAAAACTTTTTTTAGATAAAATATACCTATAGTAAGCTTCCAAAGAAAACATAAAATTTTGCTTACTTTTCCCATAAATTTAATTGCAGAGAAATTATTTAAAAGTGTGAAATTATATTTTAGCTAAAAATGAGTTTTGCAGAAAAGATAAACGTCTAAATAAATATGCATAAATCGATTTAGCACATTTTTCTGAGCTTTTTAATTTTCATGTATTTTTGAAAATAATATGAAATATTTAAAAATATTGATTTTTATAGATTTTTAATGGATTTTTAAAATATGTAAATAATTATAAATTTAAAAATTATAAAACTATTTTATTGCATTTTTAGATTAAGATTTTAGTTTTTGAAAACTATTTTTAGAAAATATACTTGAGTAAGCTTCCTAAAAGAAAACATAAAATTTTGCTTACTTTTCCATAAATTTCAATTGCAGTAGAAATTATTTAAAAGTGTAAAATTAAGTATTTTAGCTAAAAATAGTTTCAAAAAAGCATTCAAACGCTCTAAACGTCAAATATGCAATAAAATACGATTTTAGCACATTTTAGCTTTTAATGTTTCATTTTTTTTCAAAAATAATATGAAATATTTATAAAAATATTGATTTTTATAGATTTTTAATGGATTTTTTAAAATATGTAAATAATTTATAATATTAAAAATGCTATAAAACTTATTTTATTGCATTTTTGACGATTTAAGGCATTTTCATGATTTTTGAAAAACTATTTTTTAGATAAAATATACTATGAGAAGTTTCCTAAAAGAAAACATAAAATTTTCTTACTTTTCCATAAATTTCAATTGCAGAAAATTATTTAAAAGTGTAAAATTAAGTATTTTACTAAAAATGAGTTTTCAGAAAAGCCTAAACGCTCTAAAACGTCGAAATATGCAAAAAATACGATTTTAGAAATTTTTCTAGTTTTTAATTTTCATTATTTTGAAAATAATATGAAATATTTATAAAATATTGATTTTAATAGATTTTTAATGGATTTTTAAAAATATTAAAAAATTTTAATAAATATTCAAAATGTTATAAAAGTATTTTATTACATTTTTAATTAACTTTTTAAAAGATTTTAAAAAAAATTTTTTAATAAAATATCCCTTTAAAATTTAAAAAGAAAATAAAAAAATTTTTTTATTTTTAAAAATTTAAATAAAATTTTTTAAAATTTAAAATTAATTATTTTAAAAAAATATTTTAAAAAGATAAAGTTAAAATAAATATCAAAAAATCAAGAATTTTTTTTACTTTTTAATTTTCATGTTTTTTTTAAAAAAAATAAAATTTAAAAAAATTTTTGTTTTTTAAATTTTTTAATAAAATTTTTAAAATTTAAAAATTTTTAAAATATTAAAAAATTTAAAA
>WNWK01041366.1:0-16486 GCA_009830355.1 Cherax destructor | reverse complement strand
TACACTTTTCCCTAGCCCCTCCCAAACCCAATAGAAGTCTCGCTCATAATCAACACCCATAAAAACAAGGCAGGAGACATAAACAGCTTACCCCCTTTTTATGTAAAAAAAATTTCACATGTACTGCCCCAAATTATAGCAACACTATTAAAAAATCCATTGAAGCCTCTACCTTCCCATCAATTCTCAAAATAGCTAGGGTCTCCCCGATCCACAAAGGAGGGTGATCAAACAGACTTGAATAATTATAGACCTAATTCTAATTTACCACTGCTTTCTAAAATCTTCAAAAAAGAATTAATTCATAGACAGATCTATTACCTCATCTCACACAATGTACTCAACCCCTGTCAATTTGGTTTCATGACCAACAAGAGCACAAACGATGCCATTATACACATGCTAGAGTGAATATGCTGCACTTGAGGAAGATAGGAACCCACAGGAATCTTCATTGATCAACGCAAAGTTTTGATACTGTCGACCATACGATTACTGCTCACAAAAATTGGCACACTGGTATGAGGCACCCACACTCAACTACCTAAAGTCATACCTCACCAACAAGCCAATACGTGACACACAAATGGAGTGAACTCTACACAACAAATAACAGTCAAGTCCCTCAAGGAAGTGTCCTGGGGCCCTCCTATTCCTCATTTATAAATGACCTACCAGATGCACATCACAACTTCTCAAACCCATATTATTAGAATGACACAACATATGTCTTCTCCTCACCCCAAATCAGATCATACTGGCCAACACTATTAATGTGAATTACTGAAAATATCTACATGGATGACGACTAACAAGCTTACTCTCAATATTTTCAATGATTATGGCACAGTTTGGAAGCAAACCACAAATATTCCATAACATAACGCTCAATGGTTCACCCATCCCCAAGACTCACATGAAATTCCTAGTAATCACTTTGACAGTAGCCTTAAATTCCAAACACACATACAACAAATTTCCAAGAAAATCTTAAAGACAGTAGGCATATTATCAAAGATACGCTATTATGTGCCTCAACCAGCTCTCCCTTGCACTATATCATTCACTTATCTACCTTTATCTCACCTATGGAATCTGTGCATGAGGATCAACAACATTAAATTGCCTCAGACCAATTATAACCCAGCCAAAAAGGCTGCAGTCAGAATATTAACAAATTCCCACTCTAGACAGCATACTCCACCAATATTCAAAAACCTAAAACTGCTCACCGTAAAGAACATTCACGTATTCATGTGCCTACACCATACCTAAAACTCTACCTCTAATATAAACCCTCTGCTCAAGAAAAATTCTCCTCACCAACTTTTAATAGGACCCATGACCACAACACAAGACACAGATCACTTTTGATATACCCCCAAGTCATATCAACCTATGTAAATTCTATGCACATAAGGGCCACAGAATCTGATTCATTACCAGTAAATACTAAGATAACCTTGACTGAAAATCAATTTAAGACTCTTCTCAAAAACCACCTAACTCTCACCCTAAACTAAATACTACTCATACTGTAAACTACTTTCAAAAAATGCTCAATATTATTTTCTATAAGGTAATTTCAAATTGCTAATATTTTCTTCTGTACTATTAATATGAACCACAACTCCTCTAAACTAATACTATTCATATTATAAATGACTTTAAATAATGCTCAATGTTATTTTCCTTAAGATAATCTCAATTTTATATTACCATCCTCTAAACACTTGTTACAATGTAATATCATCATATTGTAATTTTAACAGTGTAATGTCATGTTAGCAATTTAATCAATTATATACTAACTGAAAAATCTCAATAAATTTCTCTAATATTATGGGTGTATATACGCTTTAGGCCTGTTACGCGTCCGTCTTGCTCCGTGTTTTTCGTGTTTTTCGCGGTCTCGCTTTACGTGCTAGAACATACAACTGTGCCGGTGATCTTATGGAGTACATCCCTCGGTGCTCGTAACAAACCCAGGCAGAAAACAGTTATACAGAGTCAAAAACAAGGAATTAGTGTGCCAGAACATAGTGCCCATAAAGCCAGAGGAACTTAGTGCCAGTGTGAAATAACAAAACAGATCGTTTTTGTCAGAGAGGAAGGAAGAAGTCTCCCTGAAAATAGGGTGAAGATAGATCTGTATAGTGAATATCTCCGGTGGTGCCGTAGTATACAGATAGTTAATAGATACTAAAAATTAGCTCGAGGCGGGAAGCCTAAGCATGAAGTTTCGTGATTTGATCAGTTGCCAGCGGCCATAGGGTCCTTACCGCAAGTCCATGTATTGATCATTTTAAACTGTTAGTATACCTGACCAAATCTAGTGATTACATTGATATAAAAATCTATGAAATACGAAAAGGGGCACAATTCTGAGAAATGCGTAATTTGTCCAGCTGAAAAAATACGATAAACAGTGTCGAGTTGTGAGTTGTCAGTGAACGATTTCACCAACGCCAAGTCCGTATATCTTCAGTCATCATAGAAAAAACAGCAGTGTTGTGGTGTAGGAAAAAAACAAAAACTAAACCCATAGGATGAACCATAAGTGAACGGAAACCAGGAGTGTTAAAGCGGGGTGAGGTTTACCAGGGTGCCAGAGAGGTAGCAAACCAGGGTGCCAGAGGAAGTGCAACCGCCATACGGTAGGAGCTGCAGAAAGTTGGTTTTTATCTCCAACTTACGCAAGTTATACCTTTGTACCATACCGATCATTATTACTCTGTTTAATCATCTTCCAGTGGTCTGTCTCGCATTAACACAAACAATCCTACAGGATTCATTAAATAAGTGACACTGAATCTCGTCAGATCCAAGAAATAGGGAACCATTGACTGGATTCAAAAACTGGTATCCTTGTCCGGATTCAATAAGCGGACAGAAGTTCAGGACATATCAATTTCCCAAACAATAACAATAACAAATCTTAAAGTAAGATTGTCCAAACACTTACACATGCAAATAAAATAGATACGATACAAATTGACGAATCACCACTTCAGGAACCTATTAGTAGAATATACAGTAAAGGAACCAACAAAAATCAATCATGAAACCTGTGTATAATATCTTTAATAATAATAATAATAATATCTTTATTTACCACAAGTACATGTACATGGTATACAGGCCTAGCTGACATCAGTGACATACTACTATATAGAAAGTCCTTGTTATACTGAGCATTTCAGGTAGATGGAGTCAGTGTCTAGGATGCGACTCACACCAGTCGACTAACACTCAGGTACCCATTTTACTGATGGGAACATAGACAGAGTGTAAGAAACATTGCCCAATGTTTCTGCCCTGGCTGGGAATCAGACAGGCCCTCACCGTGTAAAGCGCTTTAGCCCCCAAACCACCAGACCCCATAAACAACCAAACGTTCCTCTGCATGGATTACATGCAACTTTTATGGTAAATGCTGCCACGCCCATTGTGTAGACATTCAAGACTCTACTACCCGAGATATTAAACAAGGAAGTGTTTTGGGTATGCCCAAATGAGACAGAACTGTGGAATAAAATCACATCGATATTAAAGATGACAACACAAATCGCACTCCATAAAAAACATGACAGCTTTCTATAACAGTTGGGAAAGTAAAAAAACCAGGGCCAGATGGTGCTACCGCCCTGGTACAGATGTTGAAATGATAGCCAGTATATTTAAGAATGGAGAAATAAATGAGGGTGACCTGAAGAGGACAGTAGCTCTAGTGAAATAAATGATGGGAAACAGGTGTAGACAAGGACACACACAAAACAGTGTTACAAACTAGCAATAACACGTAGATAGTAAACAAGGGGATGCCCAGGGAAATACTGAAGATAAATACCGGAAAAGTTGAAGGCTCCATTGTTAGCACCAGTAACGAAGGCAGACACGAGACAGGAACACACCACCAATGGGAGAACACAGTCACAAAAAACAGGGCAAACAGAAACCAGGCCTATGTGAATATTATGCACTTGGTATCTGCAGGCATGGAAAATCTGGGAAATCAGATGGGTCATGCAATTATGATCACCCCAGAAAATGCCGTGCCCATATGAAAACAGGCAAATGCAACCTCCCTTCCTGTAAGTTTTCAACCCTGAAATGTGATACACATCAATTCAGGAAAGACAATGCTATAACTTATATTGCCAGGCATACCACCTAAAGAGGTACGAGGCAACACAGAACATCCAGACCATGGCAAAATCTGGGTAGCCACAGCCACTCGAGAGAGAGGGTTTTTAGTGCCAGGAAGGAAAAAGCTGGCAGGAAATGACAGAAATGTACACCAACTGAAATCATTTCTGGAGTGGAATCACAGTCAGTGGCCTCCACTCCATTACAACAGATATTAGAGCCAGAAAAAAGACCCCATACCAATACCACCAATCCAACTACATTCATCTTTGCTAATATACAGGGTCAAAGCCAGCAACAAACAACAAGATACCTTATATTCGTGGACTACTTACAGAGTCAAATGCTATGTTTGCGGCTTTCACAGAGACCCACATAAGAGATCACTTGGACAATGAAATATGGATCCTGGGCTACAACCTATACAGATGTGACAGAGTGAAAAGGCAAAAGGGGGTTGGCCTGTATATCACAGAGTCACTTATATGTTCAGAACTACTAAATGCCTCAAATGATGTAGTTGAAGTATTAGCAATAAAGGTCGAGAATCAAAACCTGGTCATCGTGGTTGTCTACAAGCCCCGGATACAACGTCCCAACAATTCCAGGAACAGCTTCTTAAAATTGACCACTGTCTGGAAAATCTTCCAGCTCCTGCCCCCAACATCTTGCTATAAGTAGATTTCAACCTCAGGCACCTAAAATGGAGGAACATTGCAAACAATGTTGTAGCAGAGATAACACCAGGAGGCAGCTCAGATGAAAATTCACACATGCAGGAACTTTTAAATTTCTGCACCAAGTTCACCTTAAACCAGCAAATAGTGGAGCCCACAAGATTAGAGAATACGCTGGACCTCATCTTCACCAACAATGATGATCTGATACGAAATGTCATCATATCAAAAACAATATACTCAGATCACAACATAATAGAGGTCCAGACATGCATGCGGGCTCCAGATCAACAAAATGTGATCAGCCGCGAGGGAGCTTTCTCCAAATTCAACTTCAATAACAAAAAACATAAGGTGGGACCAAGTAAACCAAGTCCTAAATGATATAAACTGGGAAGATTGCCTAAGCATCACGGATCCCAACCTATGTCTAGAACAAATTAACTCTGTGGTATTTGAGGTTTGCTCAAGGCAAATTCCTTAAGGAAAAGGAAGAGAAGATGCAAACTAGAAGAAGAGGCGCTCTATACAGGCGAAGGCAAAGAATAACGGAGCGGCTACAGGAGGCCAATATCTCTGAAATACGTAGGAGACACTAGTCAGAGAAATAGCAAACATTGAATTAAAACTAAAGAATCTTACAGGAATCAAGAGACACGGGAATAACTAAAAGCCATAAATGAAATTGAAAGAAACCCAAAGTATTTATTTTCCTATGCAAAATCAAAGACGAGAACAACAACCAGTATTGGGCCCTACTTATAGAGGATGGGTCCTACACAGATGACAGCAAGGAAATGGTGAGTTACTTAAGTCCCAGTATGACTCAGTTTTGCGAGCCACTAACCAGACTGAAAATCGAAATCTAAATGAATTTTTATGAGAGTGCCACAGAATTTGATAGACGCATGCCTTTCTGACATCACCAGGACGCAAATGACTTCGAAAAAGCAATAAATGACATGCCTATGCACTCTGCTGAGGCCCAGACTCATGGAATTCCGTGTTCATTAAGAACTGCAAGAAGCCCCTATCACATGCTTTTAACATCTTATGGAGAGGAGCATGGACACTGGGATCGTCCGCAGCTACTAAAAACAACAGACATAGCCCGCTCCACAAAGGGGCAGTAAAGCAATAACAAAGAACTACAGACCAATTGCGCTAACGTCCCATATCATAAAAATCTTTGAAAGGGTTCTAAGAAGCAGATCGCCACCCATCTTGATACCCATCAATTGCACAACCCAGGACAGCATGGGTTTAGAGCAGGCTGCTCCTGTCTGTCCCATCTACTGGACCACTTCGACAAGGTCCTGGATGCTCTAGAAGATAAACAGAATGCAAATGTTATATACACAGATTTTGCAAAAGCCTTTGACAAGTGTGACCATGGTGTAATAGCACACAAAATGCGTGATAAAGGAATAACAGGAAAAGTTGGTAGATGGATCTATAATTTCCTAACATGTAGAACACAAAGAGTGGTAGTCAAAGCGTAAAGTCCGAGGCAGCTACTGTGAAAAGCTCTGTTCCACAAGGCACAGTACTTGCTCCCATCCTATTCCTCATCCTCATATCAGATATTGACAGGGATATAAGCCACAGTGCTGTGTCTTCCTTTACAGATGACACCCGAATCTGTATGACGGTGTCCACCGTTGAAGACACGGCTAGACTCCAAGCAGACATAAACCAAATCTTTAAATGGGCTGCAGAAAACAATATGAAGTTCAATGATGAGAAATTTCAATTACTCAGATACGGAAAACGTGAAGAAATTAAAATCTCATCGGAGTACAAAACTAATTCCAACCACACAATAGAGCGAAAAACTAATGTCAAAGACCTGGGAGTGATCATGTCAGAGGATCTCACCTTCAAGGACCATAACAAAGTAGCAATTGCATCTGCTCGAAAAATGACAGGATGGATAATGAGAACCTTCAAAACCAGGGATGCCAAGCCCAGGTTGACACTTTACAGATCGCTTGTTCTATCTAGGCTGGAATATTGCTGCACACTAACTGCACCTTTCAAGGCAGGTGAAATTGCTGACCTTGAAAATGTGCAGAGAACCTTCACCGCACACATAAGTGCGATAAACCACCTCAACTACTTGGGCGCTTGAAGTTCCTAAACCTGTACTCTCTAGAACGCAGGCGGGAGAGATACATTATTATATACACATGGAAAATTCTCGAGGGCTTAGTACCAAACTTGCACACAAAATCACTCCCTACGAAAGCAAAAGACTCGGCAAGCGATGTAACATCCCCCAATGAAGAGCAGGGTGCCACTAGCACGTTGAGGGACAACACAATAAGTGTCAGGGGCCCAAGATTGTTCAACTGCCACCCAGCATACATCATGGGGATTACCAACAAACCCCTGGCTGTCTTCAAGCAGGCACTGGACAGGCACCTAAAGTCGGTACCTGACCAGCCAGGCTGTGGTTCGTACGTTGGACTGCGTGCGGCCAGCAGTAACAGCCTGGTTGTTCAGGGTCTGGTCCAACAGGAGGCCTGGTCACGGACCGGGCCGCAGGGGCGTTGACCCTGAAATTCTCTCAGGTAGACTCCAGGTATAGTATATAAGTCATTAGATTATCTGCCCCTAATGCCATGGCATGTCAGTGGCTCTCCTTGCACTTCACCATGGCATGTCAGTGGCTCTCCTTGCACTTCACCATGGCATGTCAGTGGCTCTCCTTGCACTTCACCATGGCATGTCAGTGGCTCTCCTGGCACTTCACCATGGCATGTCAGTGGCTCTCCTTGCACTTCACCATGGCATGTCAGTGGCTCTCCTTGCACTTCACCATGGCATGTCAGTGGCTCTCCTTGCACTTCACCATGGCATGTCAGTGGCTCTCCTTGCACTTCACCATGGCATGTCAGTGGCTCTCCTTGCACTTCACCATGGCATGTCAGTGGCTCTCCTGGCACTTCACCATGGCATGTCAGTGGCTCTCCTGGCACTTCACCATGGCATGTCAGTGGCTCTACTGGCACTTCACAATGGCATGTCAGTGGTCTCTCTGGACTTCACCATGGCATGTCAGTGGCTCTCCTGGCACTTCACCATGGCATGTCAGTGGCTCTCCTTGCACTTCACCATGGCATGTCAGTGGCTCTCCTGGCACTTCACCATATCATGTCAGTGGCTCTCCTTGCACTTCCATGGCATGTCAGTGGCTCTCCTTGCACTTCACCATTGCATGTCAGTGGCTCTCCTTGCACTTCACCATGGCATGTCAGTGGCTCTCCTTGCACTTCACCATGGCATGTCAGTGGCTCTCTGGCACTTCACCATGGCATGTCAGTGGCTCTCCTTGCACTTCACCATGGCATGTCAGTGGCTCTCCTGGCACTTCACCATGGCATGTCAGTGGCTCTCCTGGCACTTCAGTTTATGATTGTAACTACAAATATCTATGTAAAATTGCAATGAAATAAAATTTACTTGACTACTTTACTTTAGATCAGTGGATGCTGGGGTAGATCAGTGGATGCTGGGGTAGATCAGTGGATGCTGGGGTAATCAGTGGATGCTGGGGTAGATCAGTGGATGCTGGGGTAGATCAGTGGATGCTGGGGTAGATCAGTGGATGCTGGGTAGATCAGTGGATGTTGGGGTAGATCAGTGGATGTTGGGAGATACTGGATGTTGGGGTAGATCAGGGGATGCTGGGGTAGATCAGTGGATGCTGGGTAGATCACTGGATGCTGGGTAGATGTATCTTGGGTAGATCACTGATGCTAGGGTAGATCAGTAGATGTTGGGATAATCACTGGATGCTGGGGTAGATCAGTGGATGTTGGTAGATACTGGATGCTGGTAATCATGGATTTGGGGTAGATCACTGATGCTGGGTAGATTAGTGAATGCTGGGAAGATCAGTAACTGCTGGGCGTATCAGAAAATTCAATGGAAGATCAGCGAATTTGGGATACATAAGTGACTGCGGGTAGATAAGTGACTGCTGCAGGTACATTAGTGAATGCTGGGTAGATCAATAAATGCTGGTGTGGTATCTTGCATACCCAGGAAAATACACTTATTGATATCTGTGATTCTATGAAGTACACAAATTCTGACAACTGTTGCTTCATATTAAAGCTAGTCATAAGTTTGCTAAGAAACTCCAATAAGAAAGTGTATTTCCATCATGTTTGTTGTTCAGACTCTCAGGTAAGACCCACTAGGGGCGAGGGGAAAGTGGGGACAGAAGAAGAATAGCCGTGAGAGGAAGAACTGAAGTAGAAGAGAAAGAGTCAGGACTAAACCCAACGTCTAACTACTTGATACCAATACATCACCTTTACCATTAATATATAAACTAATTGTTAAATTCTTAAACTAATTGTTAAATTCTTAAATGTTAAAAAATTCCAGTACCACAATTTTGTAAACCTAGTTAATCACTGCAATTACCTAACCTTACTATCTGTATAATCATTGTGTAGCTATTGAGTAAGACCTATCATAAGACTGCCTGAAAAGCCTAGGCATACCTAGGCATATTATTGGCCATCTTGTAATATCTACTTAATAAAATGTATAATTATAGTACACCCCCTTGTATTTTCCCCAAAAAAAGAATTTGAATTTGAATTTGAGGGACCTGGAGTAGACCAAAGAATTTTTGGGATATCTGGAAATGATGGGGTAGATCAGGGGAGTTTTGGTATATCAGTGGATGCTGGGGGGGATCAGAGACCTGGGGTAGATGGTTGGGGTTAGTTGCTTTGTACTTTGGTCCGTGTCTTCCCCAGATGGGACCCACCCTTTGGGCCCCCTCTTTGGGGAGGTCTGACCCCCATCCCCCCCATGGGAGGAGGCAAAGCCCCCCTCATCTTTGCCCCTGTCCCGGGGCCAAACCCACTTCCCGCCCTCACGGGGTCGTGGGGAGAAGCTGGGCCCTGGTCCCCATTTTCCCCCCCAGGGAGACAAGGGGAAGGGGGTAGTCTTGGGGCTGCAGATGGAGCAAGCCCCAGCTCTAGCACCACCCCCCTAAAGGGGCCGTGTCCTCCCCCAGTGGACTGGGGGGGTGGCATCCGGGGTGAAGTCTTATAAAACATATTTGGGTTAATTCAAAACTAACTTAATTTTAAAATAAAGAAAAATAACTTGACATGTATTATTGTACAATAACTCTCAGTGTTATCTATAATAAAACCCGCTATTGTATCTTTGTTGACACTTAAAATTTATGATTAGTAGTACGTTTTTTGAAGGAGGAGGAGGAGGTGTTGATTCAGGGGAACCCCGGCCCGGGTCTTTCCCCGACGGCCCCCCGGCCCGGCCCCCTGGCGGGGGAAAAAGGGACATTTGTCTCCCAGGGAGGGGGTCCCACCAGCGTGACCCCCAACGGCCCCGGCCCCCCCTTTTCCCCCCACCAGCAGGGCAGGGGAGAAAAATCTAGGCCTCTTGGTCGCCACCCCCCCCAAGGGGGAAGGGAGGTTAAGCGAATGGGGGGAAGCCCCCCTTTGGGCACTACCCTGCACTAGAAGGGCTGGGCATGGTGACCCTCCGACGTATTTTTAAAATTTCTTAATTAAAATTTTAAAAAATATATTATTATCTTCAAATATTTTATTTTAATCGTTGAACGTAAAAATAATTTTTTTTTATTTTTTTTATAATTATATAATAATTTAAAATATTTTTGTAACTTAAAATCTTTTAAAAAAAAATGTAAATTATTTTCTTGTCAAATTTATTAAGATATAAAATTTAAAAAAAAATTGAAAACAATTTATAATATTTTATTGTCAGGAAAATCAGTTGAGTTATTGCTTATATAAAAAAATTTCCGATATTATACCCCCCCACAAAAAAAAAAATTTGGAAACCTTAGGGTTATTAATATATAATTCATGATTAACTAACCATTATTAATTTACTATTTTATACAACTTTTACTTCTCCCTGAAATTATTAATTATAATTATTACCTGTCTGTAATAATGGAGGAAAAACATGTGTAAGATGGAGAGGAATCATGTAGCATCCCAGGATGATTATTTTACCTGTAAGGAGGGGGCATATAAAAAAAAAAATCGTCCGATTTCGTTTAGTTTTGGTGTACACGAAGAACTGTTCACTCTATTTACTGTAAATAATTTTCAATAAGATAACCCACACAAAAACTGACAAAATGAAGAAAAAAGAATATTTACTGAAATTGTCATTTTTAATCACCTCAGGCCTATATGTCACTATGTAACTCACGAAATCGTAATGACACGATTGAAAGAAACATAAGGTGGTTTGAACCCAGGAGAGATAACTCCAGACCGTCGCGTAAGCCACTAGGCCAGCTAGCTTCAATAAGATTCACCCAACTAGGTATATTTCTACACCATAGGAAGGTTAGCATAGGCACCACTGTGTCCACAAATGCAAGTTTTTACTATGCTAACCTTCCTATGGTGTAGAAATATACCTAGTTGGATGAATCTTATTGAAGCTAGCTGGCCTAGTGGCTTACGCGACGGTCTGGAGTTTTGAGACTCTGTGACCGCGGGTTCGAACCCCACCCGTGGTATGGTTTGTTACTATGTAAGGTTGTTTGGCAGGCTCCCAGGCCTATATGTCACTATGTAAGGTTGTTTGGCAGGCTCCCAGGCCTATAAGTCACTATGTAAGGTTGTTAGGAAACGAAACGAGGACTCTGAGGTAAGTACCCACACGGGGCGAGGGGGAAGTGGGGATAGGAGAAGAATAAGTGGGTGAGAGGAAGTATTTTAGAGTAAGAAATAGAGTAGGGGCTAAACCCAACCGCTAGGCCTTGTGAAGCTTAATATCAGTTTCAGTGAACTGTGACTATCTGCTGCAAGACTGGTGGCGCTGGTCGGGCAAGGGCAGGGTGTCGGTGGCGCCAGTCTGCTGCAAGACTGGTGGCGCTGGTCGGGCAAGGGCAGGGTGTCGGTGGCGCCAGTCTGCTGCAAGACTGGTGGCGCTGGTCGGGCAAGGGCAAGGTGGCGGTGGCGCCAGTCTGCTGCAAGACTGGTGGCGCTGGTCGGGCAAGGGCAGGGTGGCGGTGGCGCCAGTCTGCTGCAAGACTGGTGGCGCTGGTCGGGCAAGGGCAGGGTGTCGGCGGCGCCAGTCTGCTGCAAGACTGGTGGCGCTGGTCGGGCAAGGGCAGGGTGTCGGTGGCGCCAAAGGCCATCTACAAGTTGCTTCTTATTGTGAAACTGCACTGGGACGACTCTCACGGGATGGTGGTTGGTGATAAGTAAGAAAACATCAGGTTAAAGAGTTGTTCATTCTAGGGAGAAGTTTTAGGTGGAAAAGAAATAACTGAATTATATGTATCGGGGGGGGGGGAGGGCAGGTTCGTACAAAGCTTGGAAGAGATTAACATCAGTATATGGTCGTTTAATTGTGGTGTCCAAATAGTCAGTCCAGTGGTCATGGTAAGTCTCGAGTCTGTCAATTTGTCTATCGTAAAGTGTCTTCCAAAATTCGTTTAAAGCTGGTGTGTTAGTCCTGAGATGGAGAGATTCACTGGTTGCATAATCATCCCATTTCACTCCCAACACCCAACGTAATTTTTTTTTCTTTTTTTTTTTATTAGGAAAAAACATTACAATACTGATATACATAGAAGGACAAATCTCGACGAAAACAAGGTAATGGCTCAAAATACACTGGTAATTAAACTTATAAATAACACAGAGTAAATTGATACAAACAGTATGAACCTATAAAACCAAATCCGCCCACAAAAAAATAACAATACATATACCACTTGAGTTAAGGTAGGTGCACACGTATGTCTAATACTAAGTAAACTTCAGACTACAAACTGACATTATCATGGTACTGAAACACAGATACAGAGTCACTGTCCGGACTCTGACACAAGTGACAGAACACAACAAAAAACAAAGTAAACACCCACAGCCACACTAAAATATCAGTCACACACAAGACACACCATATCACAGACTATGTAGAAGTCTGTACAACTTTTCAACAAAAATGACACTGTAGACAATACATACATGGGACATAAAGGAACACGGAATACAATATACTCGCACACATATAGTTACCCACCGCACAAGTGTATCATATGGGTATCTATATTATGACTGTGGAGACGACAAACGACTTAGTAGCCGCCACAAAAGTATCATATCATTCAAATACACCCCACCCCTCCCTAATCACACCCACACTCGTCATTCTCTCACCAAACGCAAAACACACGATTACACATGACAGGTCAGTCCTTTACGTTTTTACGCGTAAAATGCCATAAATCTGGCACACGGAAGTTACGGTACGTATACGAAACTGCTCTCCCAACGATTCACGAACAACAGACGATTTCTACACTTTGTCCGAAACATGACCGCAATAATACCGTGAACTCGCTCAATTGGTCCCACTGTCCTGAGCACCCATGACATATGAACGAAATCCGAAACTAATACTCCCAGGGCCCGTGCGACCCCATCCGGCACCCCTTCCCCCCACCGTCTAGACTAAGGACACGTAAAGTTGAACACCCCCCTCTATGGGTCGCAAAGGAAGATCAACCAACCGGTTCCAAATCTCCGCCCAAGCATACAACGGAAACTGACCACAGACCGGCGGCACGTCATCTTCTACAGTCGCTTGAACTAACGTACGTAACTTTCACGCTCTCGGGTTGGAAACTACAGTAAGTACACGCAATATATCTACACATCTATGACGATCACGTCCTGTGACACACTCACTCAGGTGTTGGTACGTCTCACTAACTGGATGGCTCGCCACGTGCAGGTATTGCACATATGTATGTTTAACAAAAAGGGCTAAACTGAAACCATGAAAATCTATTAACCCCAAACCTCCCTTGCGAACACTTAAACTAAGCACACTGCGACGTAACCAACAACAACGACTTCCCCAGATAAACCGAAAAACACGAACTAACAAACGTGTCTCATCTCTCGGGCACAACAGAAAAACACGCACGACGTGCCATACCTTAGCATATAGGATGGAATTAGTAACCAAAACCCGTTGATGGAGCGTTAATCATTGTAACCTCAACATTCCTACACGTCGGATAACACTATCAACCACCATCCGAGAGTTGAGAAAACGCCCCTCATTTGTACTAGACGCATGAATTATCCCACATATTTTTAAAGAATCACGCACAGCCCAGGGGCTCTCCACGGACAGAGGACCCGTTGCCAAGATCCTAAAAGTAAAAGCCCAGACTTATCTTTATTACATGACATACCCGTAGCTTCACTGAAAATGTTCAAAAGACGATCAGCAGTAGACAAACTACCGACATCGGAGATCATGAGCGTCGTATCATCTACATAGCCAACGATATGAATGGTCCTACCACACTGTCCAGGACATGGATGTTGCCCACACCCATTCACCATCGCCCAATATAATGGATCTTGATACAGAGCAAACAGAACGGACGATAACGGACGCCCCTGGCGGATCCCATGCTGCAAAGACACAGACTTACCCAGCATCCCTTTCACCTGGACACGTAAAACCTCGTCATCGTATAATGACATTACCCATCTGACAACTGGACGTCAAACCCTGCAGCTCTAGTATCGTTTTTAACACTAGATGATCTACGTTATCGAATGCGGCCCTCCAGTCTATCGCCAAAATCCCTCCCCCCTCCCCCATTCCACTTTGACGATCACGAACAAAATCACAAAGTACTTTTTGTCCCAAAGACATGGATCGCTCTGGACTCCCAGCCTGACTCGGATGTAAAACCTTCTCTAGGAGAGGTTTAATGCGATTACACAAAATTTTAGCTATAATTTATAATCAGTATTTAACAAAGTAATCGCCCTGTAATCATGGATATCAGTACTTTCGGTTTTCTTTGGGACAAGAACTACTATCCCTTCCCGTTGAGACCTGTTTAATCGACCCTTGTTTTTCATGCTATTCAACAACCGTATTAAAAATCCACGAAGCTCGCTCCAGAATTCCAAATATAATTCACATGGTAATCCGTCCGACTCCGGCGATTTTCCTGTTTTCATATCCTGAAGGGTAGATCGTATCTCAGCCCTAATAGGCCCAATAGCACACAGTTGTTCATCCGTCGTTAACCGGCAAGATATCCATGACTGAACAACGTCCATGGCAACCGAACGTTCTCGACAACCACTAAATTTATTACGGTACACAATATCAGCGTAAAGACTCATACAATCGGTATTCGTTATTGTCGTACCCGTCGGGAAGGACTCAACTCCATCGTGTACCGTGAAACTCATGATATTTAAAGCCCAGCGATATACGATACGATACGATAGAGTCTTCACGCTGCCGCCGTCGAGAGAGGTCGTCGTCGTCTGCGCTCCTGCTCTGAACACTGATTCCCAAGTTTTTGTGTTATCCTGAGTAATTCTTGACCAGAGCTGAGAGGAAAACTTGCTTTTGTCACTTGAGCCCCATCCCTTCAAGAGCACCATCCCTTCAAGAGCACCATCCCTTCAAGAGCACCATCCCTTCAAGAGCACCATCCCTTCAAGAGCACCATCCCTTCAAGAGCACCATCCCTTCAAGAGCACCATCCCTTCAAGAGCACCATCCCTTCAAGAGGGTAAGGCGGTGATAAGCTTGCTAGTTCCCCCCTCTCCTCCCATCCCCCCATCCTCCCCCATCCTCCCCCCACCTGAACATTTACACTGGCCCATACACACACACTTTTTACACTGCTGTCCTTCTGACTTTCCTATCTTCTTCTTTTTCTGCAACTTCGCCTTTGTTGAGTTAACACAAGACATTTTGACCATCCCGTAGCCCGTGTGGTTTTTTAAAATCCGGTCGATCTCTGTCTTGGGCCCTGTCCCCCTCACTGCTCGAGGGTAGGCTGTCCCCCTCACTGCTCGAGGGTAGGCTACCTTCCCAGGCATCATGACACGCATACGAGTAAGGATACGGGTTCCAGACAACCTGAAATCTAACAGGGAAATTCTGCAATGTATTTGCTCCAATTCCACGGTTGCACCGGTTGATCTTTTTAAGACCAGCTCTGGTGCAGTTCTGCTCCTCTCTTCTGAGGAAGAATTACTTCAATTGCTTAAACCTGATGTTCTTGAGAAATTACAGACTCTGGGAGTTATCCCCATTCCTCCTGAGAGTTATCAGGCTCAAAGGACTGTCTTTGTTGCAAGGATAAGTAGTTTTTTGCGGGACTGCTCTTCAGAACAACTTATTGCAGACCTAAATACCGATAACCCAGAAATTACAGTGCTTAAGGCATACAAATTTTCGCAGCCTTCCAGCAATCGCTTCTCACTTAAATTGATCCTGCAAACTCCAGATGAAGCTAAATTCTTGTGTCAACATGGATTTAAATACTCTGGTACCAGATGCCCTCCTGATCAAATATCTCTGGAGAGATATGTCCATGTTATGCAATGTTTTAAATGCTATGAGTTTGGACATACTTCAAATAAATGTAGCAAACAAATACCTGTTTGCAGTATATGCTCGGGTGAGCATCTTTTCAAAGTTTGTGATAATAAAAATAACCCCAAGTGTGTCCTTTGCCACGGGAAACATCATGCTGTTTCCCCAAACTGTCCTGCTAGGAAAGATGCTATTCAGAAAATTCTAGAGGCCAAGAAACAGGCAACTTCTGCAAAACCTAA
>WNWK01041365.1:0-16486 GCA_009830355.1 Cherax destructor | reverse complement strand
CATTTGTGTCCTTTTACTTAGGTATGTATTGTAGTGATAGGGATGTATTGTAGTATAGGCATGTATTGTAGTGATAGGGAAGTATTGTAGTGATATCTATGATGTATTGTAGTGATAGGGAAGTATTGTAGTGATATCTATGATGTATTGTAGTGGTAGGGATGTACTGTAGTGATAGGGATGTATTGTAGTGATTGGAATGTATTGTAGTGATAGGGATGTATTGTAGTGATTGGAATGTATTGTAGTGATAGGGATGTATTGTAGTGATTGAAATGTATTGTAGTGAAATGGATGTATTGTAGTGATAGGGAAGTATTGTAGTGATAGGGATGTATTGTAATGATAGGGATGTATTGTAGTGATAGAGAAGTATTGTAGTGATAGGGATGTATTGTAGTGATAGGGATGTATTGTAGTGATTGGGATATATTGTAGTGATAGGGATGTATTGTAATGATTGGGAAGTATTGTATTGATAGGGATGTACTGTAGTGATAGGGATGCATTGTAGTGATAGGGAAGTATTGTAGTGATAGGGAAATATTGTAGTGATAGGGATGTATTGTAGTGATAGGGAAATATTGTAGTGATAGTGATGTATTGTAATGATAGGGGTGTATTGTAGTGATAGAGGGAAGTACTGTAGTGATAGGAATGTATTGTAGTGATGGGGTGGATTGTAGTGATAGGGATGTATTGTTGTGATGGGGTGGATTGTAGTGATATTGATGCATTGTAATGATAGGGATGTATTGTAGTGATAGGGAAATATTGTAGTGATAGGGATGTATTGTAGTGATAGGGGTGTATTGTAGTGATAGGGAAGTATTGTATTGATTTGGATGTATTGTAGTGATAGGGGTGTATTGTAGTGAGAGGGGTGTATTGTAGTGATAGGGGTATATTGTAGTGATAGGGGTGTATTGTAGTGATAGGGGGTGTATTGTAGTGATAGGTGTGTATTGTAGTGATAGGGGTGTATTGTAGTGATAGGGGTGTATTTAAGTGATAGAGGTGTATTGTAGTGATAGGGGTGTATTGTAGTGATAAGGGTGTATTGTAGTGAAAGGGGTGTATTGTAGTGATAGGGATGCATTGTAGTGATAGGGAAGTATTGTAGTGATATGGATGTATTGTAGTGAAAGGGAAATATTGTAGTGATAGGGATGTATTGTAGTGATAGGGAAATATTGTAGTCATAGTGATGTATTGTAATGATAGGGGTGTATTGTAGTGATAGAGGGAAGTACTGTAGTGATAGGAATGTATTGTAGTGATGGGGTGGATTGTAGTGATAGGGATGTATTGTTGTGATGGGGTGGATTGTAGTGATATTGATGCATTGTAGTGATAGGATGTATTGTAGTGATAAGAAAATATTGTAGTAATAGGGATGTATTGTAGTGATAGGGGTGTATTGTAGTGATAGGGAAGTATTGTAGTGATTGGGATGTATTGTAGTGATAGGGTGTATTGTAGTTAGAGGGTGTATTGTAGTGATAGGTATATTGTAGTGATAGGGCATTGTAGTGATAGGGGTGTATTGTAGTGATAGGTGTGTATTGTAGTGATAGGGTGTATTGTAGTGATAGGGGTGTATTGTAGTGATAGGGATGTATTGTAGTGATAGGGGTGTATTGTAGTGATAGGGGTGTAATGTAGTGATAAGGGTGTATTGTAGTGATTGGGGTGTATTGTAGTGACAGGGATGTATTGTAGTGATAGGGGTGTATTGTAGTGATAGGGGTGTATTGTAGTGATAGGGGTGTATTGTAGTGATAGGGGTGTATTGTAGTGAGAGGGGTGTATTGTAGTGATAGGGGTGTATTGTAGAGATATAGGTATAGTGTAGCGATAGTGGTATATTGTAGAGATAGGGGTGAATTGTAGTAATATTGATAAGATGTAGTGATAGGGATGTATTGTAGTGACAGCCATGTATTGGATTGATAGCGGTGTATTGAAAATGAAAACGTTTATTTCCTTGCAAAGTTTACAATGTGTGGTTTACTTGTTATAAAATATTTATTACAAAGAAGGCCACTAGCAGGCCTAGGCATTTCGGGCAGACTAATACTAATTCTTACTCTATATTAATATAGCTTATGGAGCAGTACATTTGAGCAAACATTATTAGATACATACATAATTTGATACATACCTAATTTTTTACATACATAATTAGATTTATAATAGTGAGGTAGTACAAATCATATAATAATATTACAAATCGTAAATTTAGTAATGGGATTGGATTTGTCTTGACATGACACACTGTTTCTATTAAAGCTCATATATTGGAAGAGTATCCAGATTTTAGGCCCCTTTATGTACGCACATCGATTTTTTGTAGAGGTTAAACCGGACACGAGGAATGTCATAGGGATTTTTGTGTCTGGTATTGTGTCTATGGGTCTTGTTGCAACTATCAAGAAAGTGTTTTAGTTCAGAGTTAATATTAGAATTTATGGTTCTGTAAATGAAGGTTGCACAATAGTAGGTGTGAATGTTCTGTACAGTGACTAGGTTTAGGTCTTTGAAGAGTGTGGGGGGGGGGGGTGTTGCTTTGCATTGGATTGGATGATAATTCTTACTGCGGCTTTCTCTGAGCTTTAGGTGGGTTGCTGCTGTTGATCCCCAGGCACAAATAGTAGAAGGTTTTGTCAATATTAAGCAGTCATCCAGGTTGATATTTTTACTAGCTCTTCGTTAACAATATTGAGGCAAGATTAGGGTGGGAGATGACATAAGTCGTGTCATCAGCAAAGAGAATAGGTTTAAGGTGTTGTGATACATTAGGTGTTGTGATACATTAGGAAGATCATTGATGTATAAGAGGAAGAGCAGGGGGACCAAGGACACTTCCCTCTGGTACTCCAGTATTCAGTAGTCTTATTGATAAGGTTGTGTCCTTAATAGAGACGTATTGATGCCTGTTAGTAAGGTAGGATTTGAAATATGTAAGTGCTTGGCCTCTTACGCCATAATGATCAAGTTTGTGGAGTAGGATGCAGTGGTCTATTGTATCAAAAGCTTTCCTTAGGTCGATAAAGAGTCCTAATAGATATCCATTTTTTCAAGTGCTGTGTAAAGCAGGTCTAGCATTTTTACAATTGCGTCGTTGGTGCTTTTGCTTTTCCTGAAGCCAAATTGGCAGGGGTTGAGGATGCTTTGCGCTGTTATATAAGATTATAAGATTTTGGATAGCAACGGTAAGTTTGATATTGGCTTGTAATTGTTTACATCTGTGTTATCTTGAGTAGTGCCGGGAAAGTGCTGGTTTCTAGTGATTTGTTAAAGGATAATGAAATAGAAGGGGAAAGAACATGAGTGATAGGTGGTGTAACGCAGTTGTGTGATGTTGGTATAATTTAGCATGGTGAAATATAGTGATGGTGATGATGAAATATATTGATGGTATATTGTAGTGATGATGTATACTTTAGCATAGTGATAATAATGTGATAAGTGGTTTTGAAAACCGACAAGTTGAACATTGAGAGATTTATGCAACATATGGGAATGTTTATTATAAAGATTCCCATATGTTGCATAAGTGTCTCAATGTTCATTCATAGTGATACATTGTAGTGGTGGTGGTGTTACAATGGTGGTATAATTTAATAGTGACAGTGGTATTATCGTGATGGTGATGTAGTGATGATATGTTGTGTAGTGTAGTTATGTTAGTGAAGTGGAGTGTACTATGCACAGTGAAGTATCGTATATTGATGTTATTGTAGTATTGATGGTAGAGTAGTTTATTAATAATGGTATATATATATATAAAGTTTTTCTTCTTCTCGTTTTTAGTAGATTTGTACAGGAGAAGGGGTTACTAGCCCATTGCTCCCGGCATCTTAGTCGCCTCATACGACACGCATGGCTTACGGAGGAAAGATTATTTTCCACTTCCCCATGGACAATAGAGAAAATAAAAAGAACAAGAGCTATTAAGAAAAAGATGAAGGGATTCAGGGAAACCGGCAGGCCGGACTTGAGTTCTGGAGATGGGAAGTACAGTGCCGGCACTCTGAAGGAGGGGTGTTAATGTTGCAGTTTTATAACTGTAGTGTAAAGCACCCTTCTGGCAAGACAGTGATGGAGTGAATGATGATGAAAGTTTTTCTTTTCGGCCACCCTGCCTTGGTGGAATCGGCCGATGTGTTAATAAAAAAATAATATATATATATATATATATATATATATATATATATATATATATATATATATATATATATATATATATATATATATATATATATATATATATATATATATATATATATATTTGGGTAGAACACAAGCTGTGCTTCACGGATCACTGACTCCTTCCTACATCATCATATAAAGTCAGGTGTTGTTGGGGTGGCAGCGAGGTGTAGTCTCGTCCTTATAGGTCTTCCTGTTAACCTTTTATTTTTATAGTTTCTTGATAATATGAGAAGTCATGAAGGCCCTTGAAGTTCGCTATTTTTTCACCGTGGTTGTTCTGCATATATATACATATATAAAACATTTCTACTTCCTATTTAGTGCGACATTTAAATTATACTCTTATGATCTTTTACAATGTCAATGAAGATTTACGGTATAATGCTGATGTTACCTATGAAGGAAAGGCAGACATCAGCCACTAGGTACACCTCATGTGCTGGTTACTATTCCAGTGCTGAGTCCCGAGCGCTCCTTTCCACACCACGCAAAGCAATGACTTCAAACCGGTATTTGCTGACTTAATGATTCTGATCTGTTTCATACATGTCTTCCAGATCAAAGTCCAAAAGCTAAAAAATATAAAACTTTCTTGATGATACCTAAAGTTAGTGCCAGATACCTAAAGCCAATGCCAGATACCTAAAGCCAGTCCCAGATACCTAAAGCCAGTCCCAGATCAGCCGGGCTGTGGTTCGTACGTTGGACTACGTGCAGCCAGCAGTAACAGCCTCGTTGATCAAGCCCTGATCCACCGGGAGGCCTGGTCATAGACCGGGCCGCGGGGACGTTGATCCCCGGAATGTCCTCCAGGTAGGTAGATAATTACTTAGAATTTATCTTCCGTACCACCACTTTCAAATTCTAAACAAGTCAGCAAAGTTACAAATAACAAAAAAAAGGCACAATACCGTGACTGGAACAATACACCAATAAACCGCACATAGAAGAGAGGAGCAAAGATCTTTAGCAAAATTCTCTTTCTTACAAGACAATCTGAAGACAGTTTCACTATCTCCTCGACGCGAACGCCCATCATATCATCCATTCGTGGATCCCAGGAAATGTGAAATGATATTGTTTATTTCCGCCCCCCGATAACTTGAGGGAGAGCTGTCGAGACAGCGACCAGAGGCAAATCCTCTTCCCTTACATGACTGTTTGGGTCTGTTCTCTGTAGCAGTAAAGTTATACATGACGCCTCGGTATTTTGTCCTATATTGTTTAACGATTTTTACAGCTTCTATTCGATGTACTGTTCAAGACTTGATACCAGTATATTTGTTACAGTTGTTTCAGGTACTGGTATTTACTGATTATATTAAAAAAAGCTTTGACATATTGTTTTATTAAAAGCTCACAGAATTAGCAAATAAGTTGTAACACTATTAAGCTCAGCATCTATACAAGTATCTTAGTTATGACTAATCCATGCCACTTTTATCCTTCTCTATCCATAAAACCGAAGGTAAAACTTACCTTTCTGGTATGAAGAAGTGTTTTTTTTCTGCATGGTTTTTCATTTCAGTGCTAGCATATATACAAAACGTCTTATAAATTCAGTTTTGAAAAATCAAAGTTCTCCAGGTCTATTTCCTTGTAAGTGATAATAGTAAACCTGAAGTAGGTCTTCATAATATGGGAGATATCGGAAAAGGAGGGGAATGGGGTGGGAGTGAGAGACAGAGACCAGTACCCACTCCATGCAATGCATCCGTCAAATGATGGATGATAACAGTATTAAGAGAGTTGAATATAACGAGCATTATATGACCAGCGACATATTCCTATGGGCTACGAGGGAAGGAGCAAGAGCACTATGTGACGTTAAAACCGAAGACCTGTAAAATATTATTAGAAGTGTAGTAGATACTGGACAATTGGAAACCCATGAATGTAGTCCTAATAATATATTAACAGGGATACATCCGGTATCACACTACTGTTCATACTTTTAGAGAGAATCATCAAGAGGATCGTGAAGTACCTAGAGAGAAAAGGATTCATTTGAAAAAAAAACAGCATGTATTTAGGGAGAATGAATCCCACCTTACAAACCAGATGAATTACATAATAGAGAAATAGACAAAACAAGAGAAGGGTGTAAATTACGCTAAGTAACTAGTACAGAACACTGGGTAAATATAACTCATGCACCGGACAAGGAACCTTGATTTAAGAGTCCTTTTGCATACAGGAGCTTCTTTAATCCCACATTAAGTTTTCCCATACGTTGTGTATGTATCTTCTTCACACAAGAGATGGGTGGGTTGACCCTAGCTTCAAGTACTACGGGGAAACATCTGACACAATACAGCACCGAAGGCCGATGATCCATAAGAGAAGCAGACCAAAGAAGAATTTGTAAGAAATAAGAAACAGTGATTGCAGAAGAAGTGGTAAAACATAATAATGTAACGAGTATAACCCCCAGAATCAAAACTAGAACCCCGAGAATCAAAATTAGAACCCCAGAATCAAAATTAGAACAACATAATCAAAGTTAGAATACCATAATCAAAATTAGAACCCCAGAATCAAAATAAAGACCCCAGAATCAAAACTAGAACCCCAGAATCAAACTAGGGTCCCAGAATCAAACTAGGACCCTGGAATCAAAACTAAGAGCCCAGAATTAGAAATAGAATCCCAGAATCAGAACTAAAACCCCATAATCAGAACGAGAACCGAAGAATCAAAACTAGAGCCCCAGAATCAGAACTAGAAACTCAGAATTGGAACTAGAACCCCAGTATCAAAATTAGAACTCCACTATCAAAACTAAAACACCAGAACTAGGACTCCAGAACTAGAACCACATAATCAGAACTTGAATCCCAGAATCAAAACCAGAACCCCAGACTCAGAACTAGAACCTTGAAATCAAAACTACAACCCGAGAATCAAAATTATGATCCCATAATCAAAACTATTACCCCAGTATCAGAACTAGAACCTCAGAATCTGAACTAGAATTTCAGAACTAGAACCCCGGAATCAGAACTAGGAACCCAGAACACCAAAAACAGAAGTAAATCTCCAAATTCAGAACTAGGACCCCTAGAATCAGAATAAAAACCTAAAAATCAGAACTAGAACCCCAGAATTTGAATTAGAACCCCGGAATCAGAATTAGAACCTCAGAATCAGAAATAAACCCCCAGAATCTGAACCGGAACCGCAGAATCTGAACTAGATCCCTAGAATCATAACTTCAACAAAATCAGGACTAAAACCCCAGAATCAAAACTAGGGCCCTAGAATCAGAACTATGACTTCAGAATCAGAATAAAAACCTCAAAATCAGAACTAGAATCCCAGAACCTGAACTAGAACCCAAGATTCAGAACCCCAGAAGCAGAAGTAAAACCCCATAATCTGAACTAGAGCCCTAGAATCAGAACTGGAACCCCTGAATCAAAGCTAGAATCCTCGAATCAGAACTAGAACACCAGAATCAGAACTAGAACCTCAGAATCAGAACTATGAACATTAATAATCGAAACTAGAGCGCCAGAATCGAAACTAAGACCCCCTAATCAGAACTAGAACCCCATAATCAGAACTAGAACCCCAGAATCTGAACTAGAACAAAAGATTCAGAACCCCAGAAGCAGAACTAAAACCCCATAATCAGAACTAGAGCCCCAGAATCAAAACTGGAACCCCAGAATCAGAACTAGAATCCCACTATCAGAACCTGAACCCCAGAATTAGAAATAGAACACCAGAATCAGATGAAGAACCCCAGAGCCAGGAATAGAATTCTATAATCAGAATTTCAGAATCAGAACTAGGAAAACAGAATCGAAAATATGACTCCAGAATCAGAACCAGGACCCCAGAATCAGAACTAGGACCCCAGAATCAGAACTAAGACCCCAGAATCAGAGCTAGAACCACAGAATCAGAACTAGGACTCCTGAATTAGAACAAGAACTCCAGAATCAGAGTTAGAACCACAGAATCAGAACTAGGACCCCTGAATTAGAACTAGAACCCCAGAATCAGAGCTAGAACCACAGAATCACAACTAGATGAACGGTTTTATAGAACAGATTGTAGTTCAATTATTACCTATGCTTTTTAGTGGTAATTATTATGTATACGCATACTGTATTGTGTACATGAACTATATGAAGTTAGTTAATACACCACATACCCATCCTGTGGGCGGTAGTCAAAAAGATTACAGAGGTACGTAATGGGTTCAGGGACTGGGCCCCAAAGTTTTGATAGCTGAACAAGTTACAAAGGTGATGAACCATTCACACGTCTATGCCTGATCACAATTGTAATAAGTTATTAATGCAAATATTAACTGGGTCGCGCACACACAAACATGCCAGGAGGTATGAATCGACCCCTGCAACCACAAATAGGTGAGTACACACACCGTGGTAATGCTTAATTTACAGTGAGCAAAGTCAGGGTATTTTTCCAGAATGGTTTGTAATATGCCACTGTGGATAAAATACTTTGACATATCTTGAACGTTTCTTAGTGAGTTGTCTCTGAATTCATTAATTTTATCGCATTCCAGTATATAATGATGCAGGGTGTGACAATAGTCCATCTGGCCAGTCAGTCTCTCTCAGTCTTAAGTCAATAAAGTTAAGTTGAAATTCTTTTCGTATTATTGTTCTCAAACTCCTGACTGACAAGCCAAGATTGTAATCTACTCTTTCTTTGAAAGCATATATATAACTTAGCCAACTCATCAGTTCTATCATGTATCTAAAGACCAATGTGAGATGGAATCCACAGCATGTGCACTCTGACTCCACTGTCCATAATTTTATCATACCTGTTTCTGGCTTCTGACACAAGCATGCCACAATTTATACTTAATGAGTTGAGAGCATTTATGGATGACAGAGAATCAGTTACAATTAAAGAGTCAATCTTAGATACATGGACGCATTTGAGTGCAAGGAGTAAGGGCCCAGTTATTGATGCGTGCTCCAATTTCTTTATAAGAGCCATCACTTTGTATGACATCAGCAGCACTACCAGCTGCACCAGTGGATTGCTGTACGGAACCATCAACATAAATAATATGTGAAAGAGTATGTAGTGTGACTAAGTTATCAATACAGCTTAAGGTATCCTGGTCAGCTTCAAGGCGAAGCTTTGGTTGTGAGTTAAGAAGTTTTTTTGGGAGAAATGGAGAGATGGTAGTTTGGAATGGGTAATATTCCATGGAGCGGGGAAGTGTCATGTAGCTGGTTCATACGGAGGTCAGTTGCAGGTTTTTCGATCCATCTGGAGGGGTATTCAACAGTGCTGAGGAAAGTTTGGAGGGCTTCTGTGCAGGGATTTGAATGGGCTTGCCTGAGCATATTGACCTCAGCCTTTCTTTGTATTGGCGACAAAGTCTCGTTACAATAGGTCCAAATAATGGGACCTCGAAGCCTAGATACCTGTATTTGATTACATATTCTCGTCGAGACCCATCATGCAACTGTGCCTCTCTGTCGAGGAGGACTCCTGTTGAGTGTCTTTGTTTCATCAGCGAAGATAATCAGCCCCAGGTCCTGACACGAGGCTAGTATATGGTTAAGGATGTTTTGGGTGTTGGAGAATCCGGTGGTGTGAATCATTATATCAACAGCAAAGCAAATCATTTAATGATCGGGCTGGCTAGGCATAGCATTAAGTATTAATTAGAATACTGAATAAGGTGGGACTGAGCACACCTCCCTGTGGGGTTCCTAATTCAAAGTCTTTAGTTACACTTCTATGCCCTCGGAACAACACAGAAGACTTTCTGTTGGACAGGTAGCCTTTAATCCAGCGGAGAAGCCATCCTCCAACATCCATTCTGGCAAGTTCACTAATGATTACATGTCTGTTGGCAACATCAAAAGCAGATTTAAGGTCAAGGAAGGTAGTGTATGAGCTGTCAGTGTACAAGGTGAGAAAGGTGGTTATGTAATGATGCATACTCCTTCCATGCATGAAACCATACAAATGGGGAGATAGAAATTATTTGATTCTGTGCATGAGATGATTTTGAATCATCCTCTTAAATGTTTTAAACAAGCAACTAGTAAGAAATATTGGGCGAAATGCATTTTGTTGATTGGACTTTGGAATGGGAATGATGAGGGAGTTGGTCCAAGATTTAGGGAGCTCCCCAGTTACATAGCTCATGGTTTTTAATTCACGTAAAGGATTACCTGTTACTCGACATAGCAATCTGAGTATGTTGTAAGTAATACCATCCTCCCCAGGAGACGTGGAGTTGCCCTTAGTTAGTGCAGCTTCGAGCTCAAAGTTTGTGAAAGAAATGTAACAATCACCTTCCTTGCTGAGCATAAAACAAATCAGTCTCTCCCTTGCATCATATTTGTCCGTTAATTTCGCCTGTGGTACTGGGAAGATTGTCATATCTAGATGTAGCAGACCAAGCAATGATTAACTCTTTCGCCCTATGTAAGGGATGAGGGTCAGCGATCTGACCAGTTCTGTTACCCTTAATTCTATTTATATCCCTATATGCCCAACTAAGTGGGGTGTGAGCATTGAGACCAATGACAAATTTTTCCTAGTCTGCCGAAGCTCTGTCATATGCTCCATGGATGCAGAAAGGTCAGTTTGAAAGAGCTTCAGCATTTCCGGGACGATGTTTCCTATAAGCTAGGCCTAGTCTGCGAGCAGTACCTTTCAATGTCCAAAGTTTAGGATTATTGTAGTAGGCATGATTTTTATAGGATGTATGATTATTATGGAAGTTAGTTGGTTTGAAGTACCAGAAGGTTTCTGTGGCAGTTCTAAGAGTTCTGAATATTGCTTACAAGGTCATTGTTAAAGGTTTCAACAGAAGAATACTCACAGGAATTATTCCACTTTGTAACATGTGCGACAAAGTCACCATGCTGATCAAGAGGAACATGAAAGCACTTCGTTTGAATATCCCACCAGGGAGGATAATGTTACCAATATCTAGAGTAGTTAATCTTGGGAAATGAACTGATGATATATATGTTACAATGGAAGACTTGCAGCTGGCAAAAGTAATGTTAAAGCCAAGACACAGATCAAGGACGGCACCTTAGATATTTGTGGGTTCGAGGTCACCTACAATTTGCACGTTATCATGACTATTTAAGAGTGACAACAGTTGTTTACCATTACGATTACCGAATTGTGAGTTTCCAAGGATTTTGTGTCTTGCATTATAATCTCCAATAATACGAGAGGTTCAGACTAAGCAATGTTGGAAGCTTGAAATAATTAAACTTATCATCAGGAGCATACAAGTTAAATATGTTGAGGGGCAGAGTTCCCAATATAACACCATGGTATTGAAGTCCCTCCGTTTTCTTATTTACAAGAAGTTGATGGAGAAGTGATTTTTTAATATACAGAACACAAGAGTTAATAAATAACAAAAAATGCACAATATAGTGACTGGAACAATACACAAATAACCAGCACAGAAGAGAGGAGCTTACGACGACGTTTCGGTCCGACTTGGACCATTTACAAAGTCACACTAACAAAAAGGAGAGAAGGAGGGAGTATATAGGATAGCAGACAGGGACGGTAACAAGAGAGGGAGTCGGGGAGGAGTAATATTTAAGTAGTGGCAGTAGTGGAGTCAGTCATATATTAAGAAAATGAGTACTGCAAGGGAGCTAGGGGCCCACAGAGGGTAAGAGCAAGGACAAATACTAGGCAGAAGAAAGAAAACAAAGGAGAAAAAAAGAAAGAGGAAAGGGAAAGAGGGAGAAGGGGAAAAAAGAATCAGGTTAAGTCACGAGTGTTCTGAAGTTTGGAGAATTTAACAATGTAATGGGAAAGGAAGGCATCTACAGAGACAAAGCCACGACTAAGATTCATACAAGGAAAGTTGTGTATTAGGGAGGATTCAACCAGACGGCGACTGTGAAAGTTGGAAGTAGGGTAGACAGCTTTAGGGGAAGACCAATCAGTAGGATGACTGTGATCTCTAACATGACAGAAAAGACATTGTTTGTGTCGCAAACCTAACACTACTTTTGTGCTCCCTAAATCTGTCAGAAAGAGATCGGTCAGTTTCTCCCCAAAATACTGAAGAGGACAGAAGGAATAAGAAATAGAGTAGACACCAGGAGCATCTGTAGAGGGAGGAGAGGTATGAACTAGATTAGTGCGAAGAGTGTTAGTCTGGCGAAAAGTAAGTTTGTTGTCTAAGGAACAGAGAGAGTTGTTGAGATTAGAGAGACCGGAAATGTAGGTAAGGCAGAGGACAGGAGAGTTCCCAGGAGTAGAGAGTTTGGGAGAGAAGAAAGTCCGTTTAGCACGTGAGAAGGCAGAGTCTGTGAAATGGGAAGGGTAGCCATGACCGGAAAATGAATTATGAAGAGTGGAAATTTCTACTTCAAGGAACTGAGGATCACAAATGCGGAAAGCACAGAGAAAGAGGGAGATAAGAACACTTTTCTTGACAGAGGAGGCATGATAAGAAAAGTAGTGAATATACATGGTGCGGTACACGGAAGAGGCAAAACCTGTAACTGAGCGGTGGACATGAACATCAAGGAAAGGAAGCAAGGAATTAGATTCCCATTCAGCATTAAACTTATTGGAAGGGGCAAGATTATTAAGAGCATCAAGAAATGGTTGGAAGAGACTTGAGTCATGAGGACATAAAGCAAAGATATCATCAAAATAGCGGAGCCAGAGTGAAGGACGCACATAAATAGTAGGAAGAAGAACAGTGTAGAAGTATTCCATGTAAAGATTAGCAAGAACAGGAGATAGAGGAAGCCTAGGTAGTAGGTTGGTAGACAGCAACCGCCCAGGGAGGTACTACCGTCCTGCCAAGTGAGTGTAAAACGAAAGCCTGTAATTGTTTACATGATGGTAGGATTGCTGGTGTCTTTTTTCTGTCTCATAAACATGCAAGATTTCAGGTACATCTTGCTACTTCTACTTACACTTAGGTCACACTACACATTCATGTACAAGCATATATATACACACCCCTCTGGGTTTTTTTTCATTTTCTTACTAGTTCTTATTCTTGTTTATTTCCACTTATCTCCATGGGGAAATGGAAAGAATTCTTCCTCTGTAAGCCATGCGTGTCGTAAGAGGCGACTAAAATGCCGGAGCAAGGGCAGAAACCCCCTTCCACTGATATATTACTAAATTCTAAGAGAAACTTTTGTTTTTTTTCTGGGTCACCCTTCCTCGGTGGGATGGCCATTCCTTGAAAAACCTTACTGTTGTTTATAGAAGAATCTCTGGCCTGTCACATTTAAAAAGCAGTATCTGGCAGCGAAAGGAGTTACCAGGTACTGCAATGCTCATACAAATTGCTCATAACCACCCTTGTTTTTATACCAACTATGCAGCATTTATCTAGGAAACACTCAGTGCATAGAAGAATAAAAATAAGCCTTCCTCAGTTAGAGAAATAGCTCTGTTTTGTACAAACGGACTGTCAGGTTGGGTTAGTCTGGCAGGTTTGAGTCAGGTCACCGTTCATCACCTTTACTCAGCAGGTTGGTAAAGGCGATGAGCGGAATTCAGAGGAGAGTAACTTAGTTGTAAAATTCAATTTTAATGTAGATCAAGAATAAGGTCCTTGTTTGCACACTGGCTATGCTAGGTTTCACCACAAAGTTATTTACTAAATTATCACTTACAGTAAGTCAGTGCCAATTAGCATTCATACACTAGGTGTGGTGACAAAGTTGAACACTCCAATATTGATGTTTAAATAACAGAGGCGTTCAATAGTTCATACACAGTGTCTTCAAGACAGTGTAATAACAGCTGTGGCACCTTGAACGACATGGGGCACCGTCCCCAATGGACTAGCAAATTGCCTCTACACTATAAGTTGGCGGGAGTTCGGCAAGGAAGACTGGCAGGTGACGAGGAGAAGCGGAGATCAATGAGGGTCACTTCAAACGGAAAACTATTTCCAGTGTTTCACAAAGTATATCACAACTCAAAATAAGAGTTCTCACAACACTGCAGCTTGATCCAACGGTATGAGTTTTATGATGCCTTATCAGTCTGGTGAAATGGGTAGTCCTGAGTTGTTACGCCACATGGGTAGTCCTGGTTATTACGCCCACATGGGTAGTCCTGAGTTATTACCCATGGGTAGTCCTGAGTTAGTTAGGGCCCACATGGGTAGTCCTGAGTTAGTTACGCCCACATGGGTAGTCCTGAGTTAGTTGCCCACATGGGTAGTCCTGAGTTAGTTACCCCACATGGGTAGTCCTGAGTTGACGCCCACATGGGTAGTCCTGAGTTAGTTACGCCCAAAACTTGCAAAATATGAAATGATTATTATATTTACAAAAGAAATATTTACTATGTGATTAAATATGATGGTAAGTAAATTAACATGCCCAGTCTTCCCTAGCAGGTGGTAAACACGTTATTTTCCTGTTCAACTCATACACGTGGCACTGAAGGTCAGGCACCTCTCAGGGTCTAAATGGGCATAAATAAACAGCAGAGCATCACCACAAAATATCACACACAACTCTACTTATCTATTACTCACCTTTGATCTTCTTCTAGTGAACAATAACTATAACACGGTTGTTGTTATTATAACCTGATTTTTTTTAAAGGGGGGGACTGGTCCAGCGGAAGTCCTCGGTCAAATGACCAAAAGCTCCAGCTGTGGGGTCTTCATATGACTTAAGACACGCATCAAGAAACACTTGTCCTGTTTCCTGACAAACCTTTAGTGACGCCGTGATGTCACTTGTGGAGGAATGTGCTCCTACGATAAAAAGAACTGTTAAGGTTGCTATTTACTTATTGATGAATCCAAGAAGTCGCAGCCATCCCCGACATCTTCACAGAGGATACATCCATGGCCTCATTCCTCACAGGGCTGTATGGTAAAAACATGTATAAAGAGAATTATTGCCCAAAGGAGCAAGCCCATCTTCAGTCATTTGATGGACTGAAAGGCGGTTTATCACGGGTTTTGGGCTTTTTAAATCCACGCATAACCGCCGTCAATAGGTAAATTTTGATGCTCCTGACATACAAGAACCGGCAGTCCCCCCCCTGACAAGAAAATAAAACATACCTTGCTCGTGTAAGTGGATTGTTGGCTCCCCCATATGGCGGAAATGCGTCTTGATTTAGAATGGGTGATGAGTCACTGTCTTGTTTGATGGAGTTCACTTGCGATTGTCTCTACGTTTGTCTTTGCAGTAATAAGAAGCTGCGCACACTTGAATATACCACGATTTTTTTCATAAAGCGCTGGAACAGAGTTCTTATCCGATTTCCCCACGTTAGTGGGGATTAAATTACAATAACGGATGCGTACGACTAATGTCTTTGTTAGGTTAAACCCTTCGTCGCCGTAAACCCTCCTTTTTTTGGTAGAATTCAACAACCTTGTACAGCCTTTTGGGGAGCCCGGGGGCTTGACCGACATCGACAAATTCCAATTGCTACATGTTGCTCAAATGGCAATAACAATGTTTGTGTTCTCAAATACTTTTAAACACTGAAAAAGATTGTAATTTCAAGTGTAGAAACAATACAGCAGTTTACTGTAATTTTCCGAGGGGAAAGAGTTACATTTATCTCAAATGTCTTTAAACCCCCCCCAAAACACTCTACTTGGTCCAAAAAACGTGACACACTGTGGTCAGTACATCTTTCGAGTTAATTTGTTTTTCGAACCTCGTCTGGCCCCCTTTCCCAAGGGAGAAAGGGTGGGGCCCTTAACAAGGGAGAAATGGCACATACACCCCCCCTTGGAATTTTCACATCACTCATGAAAATTTATTAAAAAGCCAATATTATTTTCATTTGTGAACCCCTGTAAGAACACCTTATTTTTTATTTTCAAAAACCCGATAAATTTAGCAAAGCAAAAGGAGTAGCCTGCATAAATCAACTTTTCCATTTTAGTTAAGTGAAATAAGTAAAGTCTGTGTTGAGGTTTTTTCCCGGAGTTTACCTGAGAGGGTTTCGAGGTCAACGCCCGGGGTGGTCTGAGACCAGGCCTCATGGTGGATCAGGTCTGATCAACCAGGCTGTTACTGCCGGCCGCACGAAAACGACGTACGAACCACAGCCCGGTTGGTCAAGTACTGACTTTAGGTGCCTGTCCAGGGCCCTTTTTGAAGAAGGGGGGTTTTTGGTAATCCCTCTAATGTATGCTGGGGGGCAGTTGAACAGTCGGGCCCCCCACCTTTTGGTGGTCTCAGTGTATCGTGGCAGACAGTTCTTTTAAAAAAACTGGTAATAAGAAGATGCCGCACCAAGACGTCACCGTAGTGGT
>WNWK01041364.1:0-16487 GCA_009830355.1 Cherax destructor | reverse complement strand
TGGGGTATTATGGACTTTTTGGGGGGGGTTTTTGGGAACCCAGCATGTATTGTTGTAATTAAAAAATTTTTGAATCCAAATTATATTGAATTAATCAAAAGTACGGGGGGTTGGGGTTTAAAAAATTTCCATTAAAAACCCTTAAAAGGGTTTTTTTTTAAAAACTGATTTTTTTAATAAAAAAATTTAAAAATAAAAATGCAAAATTTTTTTTAAACAAATTTAAAAAGTTGACCCCCCCATTGTAATAACATAAGATATTTGAGGGGAAATTTTTGCAAAGTGATGGTTTTTTTTTTTAGGGGAGGAGTTTTAAGAGATTTTTTTCCCACCCCCCCTTTTTCCCCCAAAAATGGGGCAGTGGGGGGGGGTTTTTTTTTTGGTTTTAAATTTTTGGTTCTGGGCAGAATGAGTGTCCAAGAGGTAATGGGGTGTACTGTAGACTCGATGCTACACATATTCTGTGATCTTCAGTGTATCAAGACACTGGAGGGTTAAAATGTTAAGAAAGGAGAGGTGAGCCATGTGCTTTGGGAGGCTGGTTATATGTTTAGAGTGGAGACCTGTACATTGTGTATATATACATCTTAATATAGCACTATTTTTATAATGTTTGTTTAAATAACCTTTAGAGGAATGAGAGAGGACTAATAAGTTTTCAGATTAAGCAGCTAAGCCTGGAGTAAGTATCTTTTAGCCCATAAATATCCTCCTTACCCTAAGACTTTTTGTGTGGCAATACCCTATGATAGTACATGTAGAACGTTGATGATAAATAAGGGGTGGAAAATAACATAACATGGGGGCCTTAACTGGGAGAGTATTTGACTGTTAAAATAACTCAAAACATTCTTTGAGATGTACTGGTATGAGATAGGTTATGAGTCACATGTTTTGAAAGAGGATAAAATTTACCTTGTAAAATTTACCTTGGTGGTGTCAGTGGAAGGTTCATATTAGTTTACAGGTTGTTTTCCAGAGTGGGGATTAAAGTTGAGTAACACATTTTGTTTGTGGTTATGGTAGAGTGCTATGTGAAGATTTTTCCATTGGAACTTTAAATATTTTTGTATGTAATCGTGTAAAAAGACCTTGTCCATTGATGCCAGCAGGAGTTTAAGGATAATAAAGACCTTGTCCATTGATGCTGTGCAGGGAGTTTAAGGATAAATAATGTCAGAAACTGAATCTTTGAATTTTCTGGCTTCAGTGAGTGAGGTAAATAATTCATCAGTAAACATGTCTGTTAACAGTGACCAGGAGGAATCACCTCCTCCAGGTGATAAGGAAGCGATGATGAGACTTGAGATAGCTTTGATAACAGCTAAGACAAAATTATTAGAAGCTCAGGAGAGAGTAAGTCAAAGGTTAGGAGGTTCAGAACAAGAGCCTGAGCAGTACTTTAACATAACTAAAGCTGCACATTTGTCCCTAAGTTTACAGAGAGTGACCCAGACAGATATTTTTCCTTTTGAGAAGACTGAAAAGGACAAAGATGGCCCAAACAGTAATGGGCTACCCTAGTTCGCACACAGCTTGTAGGAAAAGGTTTTCAGAGAGTAGAGACTCTGGAAGAAGGAGAATTTTCTGATTATGGGCTTGTTCAAAAGGAGTGAACAAGGACTATGAGAAGTTAGTAGACCTAATTGTTCATGAGGAATTGTACAATGTAATCCCTGTTGACCTTAGAGAATATTTGAGGACAAAAACCCAGATAATCTTTCAGCAGCAATGGATCTGGGTGACAGATTCTTAGCTCATAAGGAATTGGTAGGTAAAACAGTCATGCTCATTCAAAAAATTTCCTTTTTTTTTCTAAACCTTATTCCAAATCCTACGGTCATAAAGGAAGGGGACAAGAATTTTCAGGGACAAATGAAGGCTGAGGCACCCTCTCAAACAGAAGGGAAAGGTGTCAGCTGGAGCTCAAAGTTTACCTAGACCATCACCCTATACTAAATACTCATACTGTAACAAACTTCCAAACCCAATATTATTTTACTTAAGAAGATCTCAATTTGATATGTTCATCCTCCTTAACACTTGTTGCAATTTCATATCATCATATTGTCATTTAAAATCTTATAGTATCATCATTTTCTTAATTTGAAATAAAATATATACCTAGATGAAACTCTAAAACTATTTCTAGTATTGTTATTATACTAGTATAGCATCAACATACTGTAATTTGAAATAAATTCTACAACTAGATTAAACTCAACCAATTTCTCTTGTATTGTCTTTTAATAGTATGTATAACCATTTAATAATTTAAATGATACAGAACTAGAATAAACTCAATCAATTTCTTTAGCATTAAGTACTTAGTGAATAAGTCTCTAGAATAAACTGCCCCTAATGCCATGGCATGCCAGTGGCTCTCCTTGCATTACAGTTTTATAATTGTTTTATAATTGTAACTACCAATAACATTGTACACTTGTAACATGCATTGAAATAAAATTATTATTATTATTATTATTATTAGTTCCTCGAGCACATAGTACCAGTCCTACAACAAATGGTAAAATACCTTTAAGAATTATACCTGCTACTACTGCAACAAACGGTACCATCTCTAGGGCGGGAGTTGCCGCCATTCAAGTCGAGAGTGATGATACTGAAAAACTTCCTGTAACGACAGAAGTAAGGCTGTGCAATTCAGCCATCTTGCAAAATCCCTTGGCACACATGAAGGGACTCAGTGTACAGGGAGCTTGTGACTTGGTTCAGTTACTCCAGGAATTTCTGACTTTGTTTGGGGATATTCCTAAAGTAAGTAAATTACCCCCCATGATGTGGATGTCGGGAGGCTGTTCCAATAAAGCAAGCTCCTTACCATATGAACCCAACAAAACAACGTCACATGGAGGAAGAGGTGAAATTTCTCCTTGAAACCAGTTTATAGTGCCTAGCGAGAGTCAGTGGGCATCTCCATGCCCGATGGTTCCCAAACCTGATGGATCCATGCGCATGTGCACTGACTATCGCAGAGTAAATGAAGTAATGAAGGCTGACTGCTACCCTTTGCCACGCATGGATGATATGATTGATGCAGTGGGAGGGCAAAGTTTGTGAGTAAACTGACTTACTTAAAGGGTATTATCAGATACCCTCACACAGCTGGAAAAGGAAATTTCAGCCTTCGTCACTCCAGATGGGTTATTTCAATATAATGTACTCCCCTTCGGGCTAAGAAATGCTCCTGCCACCTTCCAACGTCTTGCATAAATACTGTAATAAGGGGTTGGATGGTGTACGGCCTACTTTAGATGACATTGTGGTGTTTAGTAGTCAGTGGGATACTCACTTAGTAAGATTACGGAAGTTGTTTGAATGTCTGGCCCAAGCCAACTTAACCATTAATCTGAGTAAAAGTGAGTTCGGCCACAAGTGTACAGTTCTTAGGTTATGTAGTTGGTCAGGGCAAAGGGCCCCAATTAATGCTAAGGTGAAGGCCATTGTAAATTTTCCTAGGCCGCAAAATCGGAAAGCAGTGATGAGGTTCCTGGGCATGGTGGGTTATTACAGACGCTTCTGTCCCAACCTTTCCCAAGCAAAGTCACCACTGACAACCTTGACCAGTCCCAAAGTTCAGTTTAACTGGGACAGCAAATGTGACAGGGCTTTTGAAAACGTGAAATTGTTATTAGGGAATGCTCCTAGTTTTGAAAAGTCCTGAGTTTGAATGCCCTTCTCCCTACAAGTGGATGCTAGTGATGTAGGGGTAGGTGCAGTGTTGTTGCAGGGTGATGAGAGAGAGCTTGCAGCCAGTCTGTTACCACTCAGCCAAATTAAAAAGCATCAACGTGGTTATGCAACCGTGGAGAAGGAAGCTTTAGCCTTGGTGTTGGCTGACAAAAATTCGAGGTTTATCTCAGTGCTTCCCACATCCTGTAGTAGTGTATAGTGACCATAATCCTCTAAGGTTTTTGCAGAGAATGAGAAATCACAATCAAAGACTCTTGAGACGGGCTTTGTTCCTGCAACCTTTCAATTTGGAAGTTAAATATATAAAAGGCTCAGAAATGTGGTTGCTGATGCACTTTCTAGATGTCTTATGTAGATACATGGTGCATGCTTGTACATAGTGTTTGTCTTGTGCTGACCTTGTTGTTTTTGCAGTGGTGAACTCTTGGCAGGCCTGAGTGCTCCCTACCAGCCATTCAACTGTGAAGGAGATGGTTGGAGCCAGACAAGAAAAGGGAGTCAGGTTTCCGTAATTGTGAGTTGAGGCAGAGTTGACAACCTTCGGCGACATGAGAAGTCCAGGGAGGTACAGTGGACCCTCGGTTAACGAATACCCCGGAAATCGTGCAATTATGTAAGTATAATTTTGTAAGTTCTTGTGGAAGTGTATTTTTGGGGGTCTGAAATAGACTAACCTACGTGAAATTTTTCCTTAAGGGAGTAAATTCGTTCGGTAATGGCACTTGAGCAGACTTCAGGAGTGAAGTTTTTACGAAACTCGGGGGTCCACTGTATGTTGTTTTGTGTCTTGGTGTGCTCTAAATACGAAACGGTCCAACGGTTTGCCTGAGTGGTCCCGTGTATCTCCTCCATGTACTATAGCAGTTCCTCCTTATAAGGTTGGAGGATCTGTATGGAGTGAGGTCCTCGGAAGATGGGTGTAAGTGCCTGACCATTTAAGGATTTTGGGTGTTGACTGAAAGTCTCACTTTTTGGTTCGGCCACCACGTAAGAGACACCTTGACATGTTTTTTGTGAAGTTTCTGCCTGGTGTATACCTGACTGCTCTGGGTTTGGCTCTACTCTCATCTCCTGATCAGGAAGATGCCACCCTGGAGTACCAGTTGCCTGCTGGGTTACCGCAGCGGAGACACAGGACTGTCGGTGCTGGCTTTCACAGTGAGCTTTGTGTGTAGTCCTTGCATTGTAAAAATGTATTATGTTTAGTAACCACTAAAGTAGTTAATGGTTACACCTTTCAGTGTGTGGATGTGGTTGACCTGTTTTTCTAATAACCTCTGCACTCTGTTCTAGTATTGTTCCATTCACGGGTTTTGTATGGTGTATGGTAGGGCGGAATTACATGTTTATTCTGGGAAGGTTCAGTGGAGCCATGAAAATTTGTAGATTGCCATGTTGTATGTCACCTTATTGTAATAACAGTACAGTGAAGTGTAGTTATGGTGCTGCGGTATATGTAAAACCTCTAGTAGTGTTACTACCACCTTCAGGTAAGACTTTATTTTTCCCTAGCCATATCCTGCGGGACACGACTAGCTTTTGTGAAACTCCGTCTGGATTTGGGGGTGTTATGGGGTATTATGGACTTGTTATGGGGCTATGGAACCCAGCATGTATTGTTGTAATTAAATAACATGAATACTTAATTATATTGAATTAATCAGAAGTACTGCTTAATATGTTTAAAGGCTAGGCCATCCTTAAAACTTAAAGAAGCTGAATTAAACTGATGTTGGAGGGAGGAGCTTAGAGAGCTCCTGCTTCCCACACTCCCTTCTCCTGGCAACATGGCTGCAGTGAGCTGGTATTGTTTTTAGCTCTGACCTTAATTTTGTGTTCTGGGCAGAATGAGTGTCCAAAAGGTAATGGGGTGTACTGTAGATCAATGTTACCATGATATTCTGTGATCTTCAGTGTATCAAGACACTGGAGGGTTTAAAGAAATGTTAAGAAAAGGAGAGGTAAATGTGGGAGGTGAGCCATGTGCTTTGGGGAGGCTGGTTATATGTTTAGGAGTGGAGACCTGTACATTATGTGTATATACAGTCGTCCCTCGGTTTTCGCGAAAATTCATTCCAGAATGCTGCTCAAGTGCCATTACCGACAATTTACTTCTTTAAGAAATAATGTCACGTAGGTTAGTCTATTTTAGACCCCAAAAATACACTTGCAACAGCACTTACGAAAATACACTTACATAAATGTTCAAGTTTGGAGATGCACGAAAACCGAGGGACCACTGTATACCTCTTAATATAGCACTATTTTTATAATGTTGGTTTAAATAACCTTTTGAGAGGAATGTGAGAGGACCAATAAGTTTTCAGATGCAGCAGCTAAGCCTGAGTAAGTATCTTTATAGCCTATATCCTCCTTTTACCCTAAGACCTTTTAAGTAAATACCCTATGCTAGTACATGTAGAACCTTGATGATAAATATGGGAAAATAACATAACATGGTAATCTATGTAACTGTATCTGTGTATACCTGAATAAACTTACATGCTATCTTCCCCACTGCCCACGCCATCTTCCCCACCACCCACAGTCTTCCCAACCACCCACACCGTCTTCCCCACCACCCATACTGTCTTCCCCACCACCCACGCTGTCTTCCCCATCACCAACGCTGTCTTCTCTTTTCACTATCTGTTCCTGATGTAAGGCAATGGGATGTACTCCGAGATGTACTCCTTCCCCTTGGAATAGCATATAGCATACAGTGGTCCCTCGGTTTTCGTGCATCTCCAAAGTCGAACATTTATGTAAGTGTATTTTCGTAAGTGCTGTTGCAAGTGTATTTTTGGGGGTCTGAAATAGACTAACCTACGTGACATTATTTCTTAAGGAAGTAAATTTGTTCGGTAATGGCACTTGAGCAGCATTCTGGAACAAATTTTTGGCAAAAACCAAGGGACCTCTGTACTACCAGAACACATGTAGTCTCATTTAAATTGACGCTTCACTGGACAATATTCCTCTTCATTGTCACTACTGGAATTGTAATCAAGAGCTTGGATATCACAATCAGTATCACTATCATGACCACTGCTCACATCTGAGTCCTGGACATGGGAAAATATGAATTTTCTCTTTCGCCGTGGTGCAACTGAACATAAATGAGCGGCCCAGCACCAGAGGTGGAAGGTTGATGGTCGTCTGGGTTTTCAGCACTATTTCTGGTATACTGGGCATTGGTTTTGGTCACAAACTCCTCAAAACCATGAAATTCATCTTCATGACACTTTCATCTATGTTAGAACTATCACTTGGGAATAGAAGTCCTAATTTGCCAGGGAGGAGTGAGGTATTCCTTACCACTAGGCATGGTGAACAAGGTGTACTAAACAGGCACTCCCACAATGCACTGCAGCCTCCTCGATTTTTTTTATACTGCACACACTGAGCACACAGACCCATTATCTCACATGTAGGCCTACCAGCTTTCTCCCACCAGATTTGAAGCTGCAAGAATTTTGGCATAGTATTACGGGACCGACGCTGGCTTGCAAGCCGTAATATTACGGGACTGACAGTGAAAGGGTTTAAGCCATCAACTAAGAGTAGACTGATTCCCAAAACTGCCAACAGGTAGATAAATAAGCAGACATCCCTTCTACAAATAATCAACACCACACACACACACAGCCACTATTAACCCTTAAACGGTCCAAACGTATATATATGTTAGTACTGCTACTGCCCCAAACGTATATTTACGTTTTATTTTTTCCTGCCTACAAATTTGGCACGATTGGCCTGAGATGCCTGGTCAGCATAGAATGGGTCTTAACACTTACTCGGTGTGCGCCATATTAAAAAAATCTGGGGCCACTTAGTACCTTGTGGGAGCACCAGTTAATCCTTAAACGGTCCAAACATATATATACATTCTTACCGCTACTGCCCCAAACGTATATTTACGTTTTTTTTTCCTGCCTCCAAATTTTGCAAGATTGGCCTGAGATGCCTGGTCAGCATAGAATGGGTCTTAACACTCAGTGTGCGCCATATTAAAAAAAATCTGGGACCACTTAGCACCTTGTGGGAACACCAGTTAAATTGAGTGCCAGCTACAGCAAACAGCGCGGCAAACACCAAGGATTCACTGATGTCATGTCATATTAACACTCCCCTTTTAAGTGGAAAGTGATGTGGGCAGGCTGGTTGGCTGGCCACTTGACCACCTGTCTGCCAGCAGCTGGCTTGCCAGCTGGGTATCTGATTGGCTGTCTCTATATCCGTCTGTCTGTCTGTATCTATCTGTCTCTTTGTCTCTATCTATCTCACAGGAACAAATATGTAAATACAATTATACCTAGTGTAAATTACCTAGGATAACTCAAAAAATCCAGACAAAGTGCTATACTGTGCTTGTGATCTGTGTAATACCATTTGGTTCATGAGCTACCCTCTGAGACAAGCAGACAGAAAGGAGATGACACACAGGCAGACAGAAAGACAGACACACAGACAGACAGATACAGATATACAGACAAGTTTGCATAACAGCGAAGCAGTGTAAGCTCATCAAATGTCATCACTGTAATTACTGGACTGATAAGAAGAGATAAGACTACCCTCACCCCTCATCAAATGTCACCAGTCATCATTAGTGGAGATCAGATGAGATAAGGCAGTGACACACATCTTACATAATGCTTCAAGGGAACTTTATTATTATTATTATTATTATTATTATTATTATTATGCAATATCATTATTATTATTATTATTATTATTTTTATGCACTATCATTATTATTATTATTATTTTTATGCACTATCATTATTATTATTATTTGAGTACAATTGTCACTGTAAGCTCAGTGAGCTCATAGGGTATAACCGTTTCTGCTCACGTGACCAACCGATGCAACCGTTAGCCCAATGTCAAAGGTCACCCATGTCAAGGTCAATACTTTGAACGCTATGAGCTCTGCTCGGGGCAGTGCCTTAGTTCCATCGAGACAGCGTGTAGGGATAGACGCAGGTCTGCGGACTCTAAGACTCCACCCTGTCTAATATACCAAGTTACCATCCCAAACTCGTCTGCTCATTACCCAATCTCGAAAGAACCTCCACGCAACAAATGGTGGCAGCTCGTGGGCGTAGATTTTGAGTATTTTGAGCGGATTTGAGAGAAGAAGAAGCCGGTGTGAGAGAGTGCCGCCGCGGCGTCAATATCAACCGTCGCCAGCGACTCACCTTCCCTCACCCGTGACGTCACCCATCCAAGACTCTTCTGACGCAGTGTCTCCAGTCTTCTGGCTTCTAATTGCAAGTAAACCTTCGAAGAGTTGATCTGGGTTTTGCAATTAAGCCACCAAGTAAGATAGTTAATGGGAAAGAGCCTAAGCCAGCCTACAGTCATCCAGTTCTTCACTGCTCTGTGCAAGTAACAGCATTCAGGTCCACCCGTCCAGAGGCTAAGCCAGCCTCTTCCAGAAAGCCAGACATAAAAGTAAGCCAGTCGTTTCTTCAGCAAAGCCAGTTCCTTGAAGTATTGTCTCCAATCGCTCTGTGCTAAAAGTTGGACGCTTGTCAGAGTGATATTCACCATTCCTGTGGCATATTGTACAAAAAGCCACCTGAGTTAGTGAGTGGGTTCCAAGGCCGTGAGGCAGAACGCCCTGACGTCATACAGCGCACCCCCAGTAACCAATCACGAGTGAGGGAACTCGCTAGTACTGTGCACCACCACCACCAAAACAAACCACCCGCTAACACCACCTCTACCAGCCAATATTTTGTGGTATTTTCTACCCCATCTTGGGTTCCAACAGCATTGTTTCGACTCACATAGCAAGTCGAGTGTGTCCTTCATCCCAGAGCGCCAACGTAAAAGCTTGCTGTGAGTTCCTCGTGGAAGCGCATTTCTCCAAGATCGTCAGCAGTCACCACCAGCCAGCGTCCAGGAAAATATTCTCACTCTACCTACATTCGCCGTTCATTCATCATGAGAGACATTTTCTGTTAAACAACTAATTGCGTGTGTACGAGACATTTAAGCAGTGAATTTTCTTAGTGACATTTAAAGACTTGTGTTTTCAGTGTTCTTGAAAATTCATTTATATTATCTCTTGCAGCTTTTTCATGTGTTCCGTATCTCATTTTATATCTATGTTCTTTTGTGTAAATTCGTACACATGCATCAAGTACTTTTTGTGTACCAATTTTCTTGTTTTTTTGTGTGCAGTATAATACTTTTTTCCAGTTTCTCAGTGCAGTATTTAATTTGTTGCTTATTATTTCTGTGCTGTGTTATATATTATTCAATGTTTATGCCCCAGTGTTCCCAGTTGCATATTTCATTTTTCTGTGTGCCATTCAGTGTGTTCCATTAATTTTTGTGCCAGTATCTCACCTGTTTTAATTCAACAGACAGTATACATTTTTTGTGTGTCAGTGTCTCATTTTTTTTAATTTTGCAGAACCTGTTCATAGAACATATTTTGTCTGAGCAAGAACTATCCTCATATCAATTTTTACATGTAAGATCTTATTGCATAAATTATCACATTCACTGACTGAATCTTGTTGTGTTGTGTATTCTTCTGCAAAACTGTAAGTTTTTATCTTTATTTCAGTTTGTGTATTATTGTCTTTGTGTTGATCTTATCAATAATTCCTTGAACAAATTCACTCTTAATCTTCATATTTAAAGTAAAGTAATATTCATTATTCTCTTATTTTCACTAGTTATTTCAATTGAACTAAGAGTTAAAGTGTCCATTCTCCTTGTGCCCAGTGCAACATTGCTTTAATTGATGCAGTAAATTGTTTGTACAAAACCAAATATTGATTACACTTTAAAATAATTTTCCAGCTGCTCAAACAATTTTTTTTAATTACATATTGTGTATTTATTCCATTTTACTCTGTTTATCCTGACAAGTGCTAATAATTCAATGCAAGTTGTCAGCATCATAGTTAATTATTTCTGCCAGCAATGCACATTAAATTCTAGTGTCATTTTCTTTTAAGAAAATTGGGTTTTTTCCCAGTAATTTTCAATTGCATACAATTTATTGATTGTATTTCATCTTTGCATTGATTTATTATTTCTCATCTAGTAATTTTGTTGAATTCCAAAGTAGAAAGTGCTCATTTTGTAGTTAATTCAAGTTAAAGCTAGACTGTTTTTATTTTAGTGTATTGAATTTCTTGCCAAGTCAATTTCCAGTGAGTTATCTTTTCTTTAGTGTTTTTGTGCAATTATTTATCATTACTTATGCAGTATAGTTAATAATTCCTACAGTTAAGCTATCTTATGCTGTATACTTGTGTTAATTTTGTTTTCATTTAAATTCCCGTTTAACCCTTAAACTGTCCACACGTGATATACGTTCACTGCGAAAGTGACCGAATATTTTGAAAAAAAAAAAAATATTTTTTTTTCTAAAAATGAAACACATTTTTATAAATAGGATAGGCAAAAAAAAAAAACATTTTAGGGCCAGTACTTACCGAGATATAAGCCCGTTGAAGTTGGTGCTAAATGATGTGGTATCGGCAACATGGAGCACTGCCGCTTGCAGAAACAAGAAACATTTATCGTTTTTCATTTTTTCCATTTTCTGTTGTTTTCATGCTATGATAATAATGTTTTGATGCAGATCTATTCATTTCATTGCCAATTCTTGTTTAGACACAAATGTTTGTTACTGAATTAGTAATCATACTGTCACAAACACACATGTTCACACTGATAAATAAATTTGTACACCTGGTTCAATCACTTACTATTGTTTACATATATATACAAGGTATTTACAGGTCCTATTTATGTTTCTAGAAGTCCACCACTGTATGATACTCAAGAAGCATGGATTCATCAGAGTGCCCTCCACATTGCTGACACATGAATCGTGTGTCTTTTCGTAGAATTCGCTGTGTAGTGTAAGCACACACAACACTTTTTCTGAAGTACTTCTTCTTTGAGGTAGATGGTAATGGTATCAGGCAGTGACAGTTAGGCATTATTCGGTTGGGCACTTCCCCCTCTGGTTGTGGGTGACAGGTCACTGTTGTGGAGTGACAGGTCGCTGTTGTGGGGTGACAGGTCGCTGTGGAGTGGCAGGTATAGGTGTGGTACCATACTTTCTCCCTATCTGCTTGATGACATTTAGGGTGAATTCTGCATATCGTTGTAGCTTCCCAGTCTTTATTTCTACATGTTGAAGGCATTGAGCATTGCAATGTCCCAAGGTGGAAAAACACTTTTATATACCACTTGCGACTCCTACGCAACAGTCAACAAAGCCTATCATCATGTCACACTTGTCGACTAGTGCATATTGTTTGTATAGTCGATGACAACAGCTGGCTTTTCAACAGGTTGATTGTTGAGCTTGCTCATTCTGTCTGTTTGTACCATCTCGTTTCTGTGGATGGTTGACAGCAATGTCACGTCCCTTTTGTCATGCCATGACAATGCCATGATGTCATTGGCATGAAACGCCCACTACACTTCTTCCAGTGAACTTTGGCATGTGTTTTCTATTTCTTCTCACTGTTCCACATATATCAGTATTGTTCACACGTAGGAAATCAGCAAGCATAGGGCTTGTGTACCAGTTGTCTGTGAACAATGTATGGCCCTTGCCAAGGTATGGCTGCATCATCTTGCAAACATCACCAGAAATGCCCAACATGCGCCTGGTATCATCAAGTGTATTTTTACCTGTGTAGATAATGACATCTAACACAGACCAGTCTCACAGTACATAACAAACAGTTTTATACCAAGCGTTGCGTTTGCTTGGTATATATTGTTTGAATGACAGTCGTCCCTTGAACAGAATCAAGGACTCGTCAACAACAATGTTCTTGAATGGATAAAAGTAGGCACTGAATTTTGTTGAGATACATAAACAATTCCCGGATTTTGTAGAGGAGGTCATTTGGTTTGGTGTATTCCTATCTGAGAAGTGCAACATTCTCAGCAACAGAAGGAATCTGTTGTAGGGAAGGAGGTCACGGAAGACTGGAGTGCTAATGAAGTGGTCTGTGGACCAGTAGTTTGCTATATTGTTCGTTCTTATATTTTGTGGCATAAGCATGACAGTGCCAAGGAATAAATACATTTCAGCCACGTTGTATTTTTCCACCTGCGCGCCGTGATGATTCTGTAACATCTACATGGTCCATCGTATACTGGTAGTACAGGTTGGTCTGAGTAACAATCAGGTTCATTATTGGCTCATCAAAGTATAGTTGAAAATAGTCTAACTCTGTAGACTCATTTGTGATGGGACAGTGTGGCATGATGCCACTTCACTGCCATCAAAATTGAAAGGATGTGGCACGAATGGTGTATGTTCAGTCCACTTCCATTCACGATCAGATGGTGCAGGGTGGACCTGTGGCATGGGCGTGGGGAGCAGGAGGGACGGGAGTGGGGCAGCACATGATTGAGAGGTGCCTCGTGGTCCTTTGTCTGTCCACACCCGCCCCGAGGTCCAGGCACCATGCCACCACCACCTCTTCCTCCATCCCAGCATACTCTCCTTCATTATCACTTTCACTATCAGTGGCTGGGGTTTTGGATCGTGAACTGCCACGACCCTTGCTCTGACTGCATATGGCACACTGCCTGAACGTGGTAATGGCGCCCATAAGTACGTTTCACTGGGGAATAATGATAATCACTGTCACTCGGCAATCGTCTATGGGCATAAAATCGATTTCATCATCGTCACTTATATCACCTTCACTATCGTCACTATCATAACACATGGAAAATGATAATTTCCTCTTGCGGAGCTGCCTTTGGTAGTAACACTAGAAACCCCAGAGGTGCTGGGCTGAGGGTCTGTGGCCACACTGGCCACACCAGATGTGCTGGGCTGAGGGTCATCTGGGTTGTCATCAATAGTGTCACTAATTCCTTGATTATTGTGGCTATATCACTGTCAAATCCACTAAGCTCGCGTTCTCTATCACTTTCCGAGAATAGTAGAGTGTTAATCGACGGCGTGAGTGAATCACGGGGGTGTGCCATGATGTTGACCCAAGATGGAGCTGAAACTAACTGGGGCTACCATGCGTCGTGGTGTCCCCGATTTTTTCATACTCGCACACTGAGGGCACAGACCCATTCTCTCATGTCTAGGCGACTCAGGCCTATCGCTAAATTTGAACGAATATAAAATAAACGTAGATATACGTTCGGTCACTTTCGAGTGAGCGTATATCTACGTGTGGACAGTTTAAGGGTTAATTGCTCGAAGCCATGTCTCAAGTAAATTCAAGTGATAACTATGTGTTTTCTGCCAGTCAAGGCAATGAAGCTCAAGTCACAGTGTGCGATAATCCTGTGTGTGCTGCTATTCAAAGTTATAATGATAATGAGTCAGTAAACAGTCCTCATAGTCCCTTAATGATTGAAAGACAGTCTCTATTCTTTGAGCAATGTGTTTGTTCTCCCAGCTTGTATCAGAGAATTGTCAGAGTGATGCGGAATGTGAAGTTCAGATTAGTTCTTGTAGATATGTGTTCTAATTATTACGTTGCCGAGCGGTGAGCACTAGTATTATTGTCCTCCTGTCTGGAATTCAGCCCCTACAATATCTTGCATGCAAGATAGCGTTCAGATGCCTAGGGTGCCGGGGTATCCCGGCATTGAGTACTGAGTCTATTCTTGCAATGTTGCTAGTTCAAGTAGTAGTTCCTCTCAGGGGCGCTTTGTTGAAGAAAGACTACTTGAATGAGTTATACATCTCTCGCTGACGCAAAAGCAATTGCAGAAAGCCGTTTCTGTTGCTAGTGTTTTCACTGGAGTGTCAGTTTTGTCCCTTGTGTTCCAGATAGTGATCTTTCCAGTTGACAGTAATCCTTTGCAGAGTAAAGTGTGGTGTGTCAGTAATTATTACCTGCAGTAAGAGATAGTGAGAGCGTTCTTCTTTGCTCATACTTTGTGTTATTGAGCTAACTATTTCAACGGGGAGAGATCCATCCACTCACCGAGCCTGTTCATTTGAGTACAATTTCAGTACCTAATATTAGTGTCAGAACAAAGATTGACTATGAAATCACAAGAACTACTATAAATTGTAATTATCAGAACATAAAAAGTATATAAAATAATAATAAAAAAGAAAAAAGGTATATTGCAACAATTCTGCAAGCGGCAGGACTCCTGTTGCTGTCAGGTGAGCATCCAGTGCCAACTTCTCTGCTTCACATCTCGGTAACTACTGACCCTAGATTTTGTTTATAATACAGTCAACCCCTCGTTAGCAATGGCGTCGGATAACGATAAATCGGTTAGCGATACATTTTACGTCAAAATATTAGCTCCGTTTAAGATGATCTGCTCGGTCTCGATATTCATCCGGACGCGTACGCGTAACCCAGCTGGGCTGGCACTCCAGGAGCGTCAGTGTGCTATTGTTTACAAGCGGAGCGACCACCACACGCATTCATACCAGTATATTGTCATTATTCCACTGTTTTTAGTGCTTGCAACTGCTAAATAAGCTATTATGGGTCCAAAGAAAGCTCCTAGTGCCAGCCCTGTGGTAAAGAGGCTCAGAAATACAGTAGAACTGAAGAAGGAGATAATAGCAAAATATGAAAGTGGAGTGCATATCACTGAGCTGGCCAGGCTGTATGGTAAAGCCTATTCTACCATCACTACCATTGTGGCCAAGGGAAATTCATATAAAATCAAGGAAGCTGTTGTTGCGAAAGGTGCATATGTGATCACAAAACAGAGATCGCAAGTGCTGGAAGATGTGGAAAATTTGTTGTTGGTGTGGATCAAAGAAACAGTTAGCAGGAGACAGTGTTACGCAGGCAATAATATGTGAAAAAAAGGGAGTTGCATGATGACCTCATCAAAAATGCCTGCAACGAGTGCTGAAGTGAACGAATTTAAAGCCAGCAAAGGCTGGTTTGACAGATTTAAAACAAGTGGCATACATAGTGTTGTGACGCATGGTGATGCAGCCAGTTCTGACAAAATGTGGCTGAAAAATATGTGCAGGAATTCGTGGGGTACATAGAGGCTGAACAATTCCAACCCCAACAAGTGTTCAATTGTGACAAACAGGCCTGTTTTGGAAGAAAATGCCAAATAGGACCTTCATACACAGAAGGAAAAGGCACTCCCAGGACATAAGCCTATGAAAGACAGGCTAACTTTGATGCTTTGTGGTGATTGTAAAGTGAAGCCTTTACTGGTGTATCATTCTGAAAATCCCGAGTTTTTGGCAGATGCGGTATCACTAAGTCTAATTTGTGTGTAAAGTGGAAGTCTAAAAAAGGCATGGGTCACAAAGGACATTTTCTTAGATTGGTTCAATAACGTGTTTGGCCCCAGTGTGAAGAAAAATCTCCAGGAAAATAATTTGCCACTTAAGTGCCTCCTGATAATGGACAATGCTCCTTGTCATCCTCCAACCGGTAGAAAAATTTTGGAGGACTTTAGTTCATCAAAGTGAAGTTCTTGCCCCTAATACCACTCCTCTACTCCAGCTCATGGACCAGCAGGTCATTTCAAACTTTAAAAACTCTACACCAAAGCAATGTTTCAAAAGTGACCACAGACATGACTATAACCCTAAGAGACTTTGGAAAAATCATTTCCATATCCTGCATTGTGTACACCTTATAGGTAAGGCTTGGGAGGGAGACTACCAGGACTTTGAACTCTGCCTAAGAAAATTGTGGCCAGACTGTGTCCTAGAGAGGATTTTGGGTTTTGGTGTGAGCCTCAGAACCCTGAGCCTGAGCCTTAGCCTGTTTCAAAAAATTGTGGAACTGGGC
>WNWK01041363.1:0-16488 GCA_009830355.1 Cherax destructor | reverse complement strand
ACGATGCGATCTGTGTTTATGATTTTTTCTTAATAATGTACAACGTGCACAGAGTATGTTTATTCCCCAGAGAAATTTAGGTCAAATAATAACGATCCCAAATGGATTAACAGAAGGCTAAAACATCTATTAGGGGAGAAAAGAGGAATTATAGGCCTCAAAAGAGGAGATGTTAACCTTATTGACCAATATGTTCAGTTGAAAAGAGAAGTAAAAAAAGGATTAGAAAGGCTAAACGTGACTATGAGATTAAGGTTGCTAATGAATCAAAGACTAATCCAAAAGGGTTCTTTCAAGTGTATAGGACGAAGGTGAGGGAAAAGGTAGGACCTCTGAAAATTGGGAATGGACAGCTGACGGATAACGAACTGGAAATGTGTTTCTCTATTTAATGACTATTTTTTGTCAGTCTTACACAAGAAGACGTAAATGAGATTCCAGAAATTAACAATTATTCAGTTCCTGAAGAATTCAAGTTAACTAATATTACTGTCACGAGGGACATGGTTATCAAACAGATAGATAAACTGAAGCAAAATAAGTCCCCGGGACCCGACGAGTTGTTTTTCAGGGTACTTAAAGAATGCAAGATGGAACTTAGTCAGCCATTAACGAATGTGTTTAATACGTCCATCCTAACTGGTATTGTGCCAGAGATGTGGAAGATAGCTAATGTAGTTCCTATATTCAAATCAGGGGATAAGTCAATTCCATCAAATTACCGTCCAATAAGCCTCACGTCTATAGTAGGCAAATTATTAGAAACAATTATAGCTGATATTATTAGAAGTCACCTTGAAGAACATAATTTGATTAATGAATCTCAGCATGGGTTCACGAGAGGTCGTTCCTGCCTAACAAATTTACTGACGTTATTTTACAGCTCTATACATCACTAGTGAGACCTCATTTGGATTATGCAGCTCAGTTTTGGTCTCCTTACTACAGGATGGATATAGATTCATTGGAGAACATACAAAGAAGAATAACTAAAATGATTTACAGTATAAGAAATCTCCCGTATGAAGATAGACTTAGAGCGTTGAATCTCCACTCTCTGGAGAGACGTAGAATGAGGGAAGATATCATCGAGGTGTACAAGTGGATGATGGGCATAAACAAAGGAGATATTAATAAAATACTGAGGATATCGAACCAAGTAAGAACCAGAAATAACGGATTTAAATTGGATAAATTTAGATTTAGAAGGACATAGGCAAGTACTGGTTTTTGAACAGAGTTGTAGATGTGGAACAATCTTCCGAGTACTGTGATAGAGGCTAGGACCTTGGGTGGCTTTAAAAAGAGATTGACAAATATAGAGTGGGAGGGGCTGGGTTTGATTGGTGTCGAGTACGGGAATAAATTCTTAGGTAGTGGTGGTTTGATATGGACCTGCCTTGTATGGGCCAGTAGGCCTTCTGCAGTGTTCCTCCATTATTATGTTCTTATGTTCTCTTCACAGATCGAATGTACGCTGTAGGTGTTGTCTTTGTGAGGATGTGACTGGAGGTATTCGCCCCTTATGCCCTCTTCTCACGTTCTTTATAGTTCCTTGATAATGTGAGTAGTCAGAAAGGGAGAAGAAGGCTTATAAAGAGGCAGAATACACCTCACAGTCACATCACACTAACAAAGACAACACCTCACAGTAGCGTAACATCTCACGACTCTGTGAAGAGGCTAAATTAAATTGCGCTTGTTGTAATAAGGTTAGGTAGGTTTTCAAAGTTTCTCTTGGTACAAAATTATAAATTCTTACATTAACATAACTGAAAAAATATATCTTTAAACGTATAAGAGAAAATTTTAGAACGGACTTAATTTTAGATGAGTTCTTGCTAATTGACCAGTTTTACCTAATCGGCACGACATATATATATATATATATATATATATATATATATAAATCACACGGAATATACGTGTATTTGCGGCAATGCGCAAGCCGACCAATATGGTCTACATGGTCTTAACTGTTCTAAAACCAAGGGTTGGCATGCAAGACACAATGAGGTCAACGACATCATAAAGAGAACCTCGCTACAGCTGGATGCCCAGCTGAGAGAGGGCCCCGATCACTAGCAGCCAACAACGCCCACAACCCAGCAAACCGCCCCTGACGGGATCACTATCTATCCTTGGAAGAATGGCAAGCTCTTAGCATGGATTATACCTGTGTGTCGACACTGGCTGACACCTACATCCATCACAGTGTTGGGCGACAGGGAGGAGCTGCTGACCACAGAGAGGAGTACAAGATCGGCAAGTACAGAGACATAAGCCAACAGTATAAATTTGTCCCAGTGGGATCAGAGACCTTGGGAGCGTGGGAAAAAAGCAACACGTTTCCTTAAAGAGCTGGGTTCCAGACTCATCGACACCACCAGGGACCCAAGGGCAGCCACGTTCATGTTCCAGCGTCTCAGCGTGGCCATCCAGAGGGTAACGCATGCTGCATACTCGGCTCGCGTCCGGCTTCGGAGGAGCTGGATGAGATTCATAATCTTGACATATTGTACCATTGTATTCATGTTCATGTTTGTGTGTTTTATAAATGTATTCTGTCTATTAATAAAGCATTTATATATATATATATATATATATATATATATATATATATATATATATATATATATATATATATATATATATATATATATATATATATATATATATATATATATATATATATATATATATATATATATATATATATATATATATATATATATATATATGTCAAATGATTAGGTAAAACTTGTGATTTTGGTTTAAATACAACGTTCACCTTGCCATAAGCAAGTGAATTTGTTATGCAATACTTGCCAAATATTCTGAACATAACGAAAAATATATTTCATTGTGTTTGTTTATTATTTAATTAATGTTAACGTATCTAAAATATATTTAGTTAGGCTAATAAATTGCGCTTGTTGTAATAAGGTTAGGTAGGTTTCAAAGCTTCTTTTGGTATAAAATTATAAATTCTTCATTAACATAAATGAAAAATATATCTTTAAACGTATAAGAGAAAATTTTAGAAAGGACTTAATTTTAGATGAGTTCTTGCTAATTGATGTTTTACCTAATCGGCACGACATATATATATATATATATATATATATATATATATATATATATATATATATATATATATAGTCGTGCCGATTAGGTAAAACTGGTCAATTAGCAAGAACTCATCTAAAATTAAGTCTTTTCTAAAATTTTCTCTTATATGTTTAAAGATATATTTTTTTCATTTATGTTAATGTAAGAATTTATAATTTTGTACCAAGAGAAACTTTGAAAACCTACCTAACCTTATTACAACAAGCGCAATTTAATTTAGCCTTACCCAACTAAATATATTTTAGATACGTTAACATTAATTTATTAATAAACAAACACAATGAAATATATTTTTTCGTTATGTTCAGAATGATTTTGGCGAAATTATTGCATACACAAATTTTCACTTGTCTTATATGGCAAGGTGAGCGCTACTATTTAAGCAAAATAGAGTTTTATTATCGGCACGACATATATATATATATATATATATATGTCGTGCCGATTAGGTAAAACTGGTCAATTAGCAAGAACTCATCTAAAATTAAGTCCTTTCTAAAATTTTCTCTTATACGTTTAAATATTTTTTTTTTTCATTTATGTTAATGTAAAATTTATAATTTTATGCAAGAGAAACTTTGAAAACCTACCTAACCTTATTACAACAAGCGCAATTTAATTTAGCCTAACCCAACTAAATATATTTTAGATACGTTAACATTAATTTAATAATAAACAAACACAATGAAATATATTTTTTTCGTTATGTTCAGAATGATTTTGGCGAAATTATTGCATACACAAATTTTCACTTGTCTTATATGACAAGATGAGCGTTGCTATTTACGCCAAAATCGCAAGTTTTACTAATCGGCACGACATATATATATATATATATATATATATATATATATATATATATATACGTGCAATAATGGATTTAAGTTAGATAAGTTTAGATTTAGAAAGGATATAGGAAAATATTGGTTTGGAAATAGGGTAGTTGATGAGTGGAACAGTCTGCCTAGTAGGGTTATTGAAGCTAGGACCTTGGGTAGTTTTAAATTTAGGTTGGATAAATTCATGAGTGAGAGGGTTGGATTTGAGTGGACTCGGCATGAGTGGGTAAAATTGTCAAAGCTTATTTCTTGGGTAGCATTGAAAATTGGGTTGAGCAATTGTTCTGTTGGTGGGACGGATTGTGAAGGACCTGCCTAGTATGGGCCAACAGGCCTGCTGCAGTGTTCCTCCTTTCTTATGTTCTTCTTATGTTCTTATATATATATATATATATATATATATATATATATATATATATATATATATATATATATATATATATATATATATATACATATATATACATGCTAGAATTCGCAAGAGCAGGCGAAATATTCACAAACACTGATCTCTGGCCGACGGAGACTCGAACCTACGAACCTCATGACAAGGTACGCAGTGCTTTACCGACCGTACCACATTGTAAAAATCTATAGTTGTGTCGATGCATGCAGGGGATGAGATGAAAAGCTGTAAGCCTTCCTGCCTGAAAGCTGGCTGCCTTGGAATAACGTCTAGCGAAAGCTGGAAGAAAGCTGAAGAAGATGTCCTCTCTTTAGCTACTCTACCAGCAGCTGAAGGAAGAACTGAGGGTAGCTAAGCTTGAGATACAGCGACTGACTGAGGAAAACAAGAGGATTCGTAGTAATCCTCCTGTTGAGAACTCGCCAGGAAAGGAACCTGGACAGTGGCTAAAACGCATGGGACAAAGTTAAGGCTCAAGAGGACGGGTGGAGAGGTAGAAACAACGAAGACCCAGGAGAATGTTGTGGAAACATCGAACCCATTCTCCGTGCTACCCGATGAATGTGAGTCGACTTCTGGGAGCGTCACGACGAAAGACACAAAGGAAGGTAAAACATTGTTGTTGTTGGGGACAGTCAGGTTAGGTACATGGATAGGGCTTTCTGTTTGATTGATAGGAGTAGGAGACAGAGGGTTTGCTTTCCTGGGGCTGGGATGGAGGATATTGTTAGCCGTCTGACGACATCATGAGAGGTAATGGGAGCAATCCTATTATCTGTCTCAGTGCTGGAGGCAACGATGTTGGCAGACGTAGGAGTGAGGACCTGACTAGCAGGTTTAGGTCAGCAATAGACATAATTAGGAAGAAGGTGGGAACCCTGTCATATGTGGTATTTTGCCAAGGAGAGGAGTTGAAAAGAATGGCTGTCCAGGGCAATTGGTGTCAATTGCTGGCTGGACAAATACTGTAAGGAAAATTCAGTAACATTCATTGATAACTGGGACCTCTTCTATGGCAGAAATAACATGTATGCCAGGGATGGGGTTCACTTATCCAGGTCTGGGGTGGGCACTGGCAACTGCAGTGGAGGGAGCTGTTAGGGCTTTAAACTAGAAATAGTTAGTGGTATGGGTTTTGGGGAAACAGAGAAGTCCCAGTGTAGTAATATTATAAGTTGTAGGAGAACTAGTAATAGGCAGAATAAGGTGGATAGTGGAAAGCTAGTGACACTAGATGACAAGGACAGTAATAGGTATAGTGGAATAACAGAGATGAGCAGGAAGGGTAAAGAGAAAGGAGGGTCTCTAAATATATATTACACCAATAGTCGTAGTGCTAGGAATAAGATGGACGAGTTGAGATTAGTTGCAAGTACGGGTAATATTGATGTTTTTGCAATAACTGAGACATGGTTTAATATGAAAAATCGGGACTTGCCTGCCGAATGTCACATTCAGGGTTTTAAATTGTTCCAAGTAGACAGAAGTATCGGGAAAGGGGGTGGGGTGGCACTCTATGTCCGTGATCATTTAAATTGTTGCATAAAAACGGGTATAAAGTCTGAATTAACACATACAGAGTCTGTCTGGATAGAATTTTCAGAGGGTGTGAAAATTGATTTTAGGCGTGATTTACCGTCCTCCAAACTTAGATAGGAACAAGGAGACTACTTTGGGAGGAAATTGTTAAGGCCACAAGACACGATAACGTAGTAATTTAGGGACTTTAACTTTAGTCAGATTGATTGGAATTTCATGACAGGGAATTTAGAATCTAACGACTTTTTAGAAGTAGTTCAGGATTGCTTTTTGAAGCAGTTTGTAACAGAACCTACAAGGGAAATAACCTACTTGACTTGGTTCTGGCAAGCAAGGAAACCCTTGTTAATAATTTAGAAATTACAGAGGAACTCGGCTCAAGCGACCACAAGTCAATTACCTTTAGCATTGAATGGATGTATGATAGTAGGGATAATTCAGTAATGGTCCCAGATTTTCGCTTAGCAGATTATAATGGACTTAGAGAACACTTATCAACTGTGGACTGGGTGAAGAAGAGAGGTATCAATATGACAGTTTTCTTAACACTATACAGGCTGCCCAAAGAACATTTATCCCATATAAAGAAATTAGATCAAGTAGAAATGACCCAAAATGGATGAATAATAGGCTCAAATATCTTTTAGGCAGAAGAAAGGAATTTATAGGCGCATAAAAGAGGTGAGGGTCATCTTATAAATCAGTATACTGACATTAAGGGGGACGTTAAAAAGGGAATAAGAAAAGCTAAACAGGACTATGAAATTAAAGTTGCTAGGATTCAAAAACAAACCCCAAAAAAGTTTTTTCCAGGTTTATAGAACAAAAGTTAGGATAAGATAGGTCCCCTTAAAAATAACTTTGGGCATCTTACTGACAAGGAGAATGATATGTGCTCTATTTTTAATAATTTTTTTCTCTCGGTTTTCACACAGGAAGACATTAATAATATCCCAGTAATTAATTTTTACAGAGGCCCAGAAGAAGATAAATTATGTAATATCACAGTCACTGGCGAGGTGATTATGAAACAGCTGGACCGACTGAAACAAAATAAGTCGCGGGTCCTGATGAGCTTTTTGCAAGGGTTCTTAAGGAATGCAAATGGAACTCTGTGAACCAATATCTAACATTTTTAATTTATCTCTTCAAACAGGTGTAGTGTCTGATATGTGGAAGATGGCTAATGTAATTCCTATTTTTAAAGCAGGGGACAAGTCACTACCGTCAAACTACCGCCCAATAAGCCTGACCTCAATTGTAGGCAAATTACTAGAGTCAATTATAGTGATATTATTAGAAGCCATCTAGATAACCATAATTTGATTAATGATACCCAGCATGGATTCAACGAGGGCCGTTCCTGCCTATCTAATTTATTAACCTTCTTCAGTAAAGCTTTGAGGCTGTTGATCACGATAAAGAATTCGATATTGTTTATTTAGACTTTAGTAAGGCTTTTGATAGAGTACCGCACCAGAGACTGTTAAAGAAAGTGGCAGCTCATGGCATTGGGGGAAAAGTGCTGTCATGGATCGAGTCATGGCTCACCAATAGGAAGCAGAGAGTGTGCATAAATGGGGTTAAATCCGAATGGGGACTTGTAACAAGTGGTGTTCCACAGGATCAGTCTTAGGCCCATTGTTATTTATAATATATATCAATGACCTTGATGGGAATTACTAGTGATATGAGCAAATTCGCCGACGACACGAAGATAGGTAGGATAATTGATTCAAACATAGATGTCATAGAACTTCAGGAAGATTTAGACAAACTTAATTCGTGGTCAGAAAAGTGGCAGATGCAGTTCAATGTAGATAAATGCAAGGTTCTGAAGCTCGGGAGTGTCCATAACCCAAGCACTTATAAGTTAAATAACGTAGAACTTAGCCATACAGATTGGAGAAGGACTTGGGGGGGATGGTAAGCAGCAACCTTAAACCAAGACAGAATGCCTAAGCGTACGTAATAAGGCAAATAGATTACTGGATTTATATCAAGAAGTGTTAGCAACAGAAGTCCAGAGGTTATATTACAGCTTTATACATCATTAGTAAGGCCTCACCTAGATTACGCAGCTCAGTTCTGGTCTCCATATTACAGAATGGACATAAATTCGTTAGAAAACATTCAGCGGGAAAGACTAAATTAATACATAGCATTAGAAATCTTCCTACGAAGAAAGATTGAAGACCCTAAAATTACATTCACTTGTAAGACGTAGAATGAGGGGAGACATGATCGAGGTATACAAGTGGAAAATGGGTATTAACAAAGGGGATATAAATAAGGTCTTGAGGATATCTCTCCAAGAGAGAACCGCAATAATGGATTCAATTAGATAAGTTTAGATTTAGAAAGGATATAGGAAAGTATTGGTTTGGAAATAGGGTAGTTGATGAGTGGAACAGTCTGCCTAGTAGGGGTTTTTGAAGCTAGGACCTTGGGTAGTTTCAAATTTAGGTTGGATAAATCTGAGTGAGAGGGGCTGGATTTGAGTGGGACTCGCATGAGTGGGTAGAATTGTCAGCTTGTTTCTGGGTAGCATTGAAAATTGGGTTGAGCAAATGTTCTGTTGGTGGGACGGATTGTGAAGGACCTGCCTAGTATGGGCCAACAGGCCTGCTGCAGTGTCTCCTTTCTTATGTTCTTATGTTCTTAAGGTTTTGGACCAGTGTGGTACGGTCGGTAAAGCACTGCGTACCTTGTCATGAGGTTCGTAGGTCTGAGTCTCCGTCGGCCAGAGATCAGGTGTTTGTGAAAATCTTTTTATATATATATATATATATATATATATATATATATATATATATATATATATATATATATATATATATATATATATATATATATAGTAGTAGGTTGGTGAAAGGTAGTAGTTTGGTTGAAAGGTAGTAGGTTGGTAGACAGCAACCACCCAGGAGGTACTACCGTCCTGCCAGGTGACTGTGAAACAGAAACCTGAAACTGTTTTACATGATGGTAGGATTGCTGGTGTCTTTTTCTGTCTCATAAACACGATGGATAACAGGTATATCTAGCTACTTCTACTTACACTTTAGGTCACACTACACTGGCATACACATGCATATATATACATACACACATCTAGGTTTTCTTCTTTTTCTTAATAGCTCTTGTTCTTTTTATTTTCTCTATTGTCCATGGGGAAGTGGAAAAGAATCTTTCCTCCGTAAGCCATGCGTGTCGTATGAGGCGACTAAGATGCCGGGAGCAATGGGCTAGTAACCCCTTCTCCTGTACAAATCTACTAAAAACGAGAAGAAGAAAAACTTTATAAAATTGGGTTGTCTGAATGTGCGATGTATGAGGATGATAAGAAAGAGATGATTGCCGATGTTATGAATGAAAAGAAGTTGGATGTCCTGGCCCTAAGCGAAACAAAGCTGAAGGGGTAGGCGAGTTTCAGTGGGGAGAAATAAATGGGATTAAGTCAGGAGTATCTGAGAGAGTTAGAGCTAAGGAAGGGTAGCAATAATGTTGAAGGATCAGTTATGGAAGGAAAAGAGGGAATATAAATGTGTAAATTCAAGGATTATGTGGATTAAAATAAGGGTCGGATGCGAAAAGTGGGTCATAATAAGCGTGTATGCACCTGGAGAAGAGAGGAGTGTAGAGGAGAGAGAGAGATTTTGGGAGATGTTAAGCGAATGTATAGGAACTTTTGAACCAAATGAGAGAGTAATTGTGGTAGGGGACCCAAATGCTAAAGTGGGAGAAACATGCAGAGAGGGTGTAGTAGGTAAGTTTGGGGTGCCAGGTGTAAATGATAATGGGAGCCCTTTGATTGAACTTTGTATAGAAAGGGGTTTAGTTATAGGTAATACATATTTTAAGAAAAAGAGGATAAATAAGTATACAAGATATGATGTAGGGCGTAATGACAGTAGTTTGTTGGACTATGTATTGGTAGATAAAAGACTGTTGAGTAGACTTCAGGATGTACATGTTTATAGAGGGGCTACAGATATATCAGATCACTTTTTAGTTATAGCTACAGTGGGAGTAAAAGGTAGATGGGATACAAGGAAAATAGAATCAGTAAGTAAAAGAGAGGTGAAGGTTTATAAACTAAAAGAGGAGGCAGTTAGGGTAAGATATAAACAACTATTGGAGGATAGATGGGCTAGTGAGAGTGTAGGCAATGGGGTCGAAAATGTATGGGGTAGATTTAAAAATGTAGTGTTAGAGTGTTCAGCAGAAGTTTGTGGTTACAGGCGAGTGGGTGCGGAGGGAAGAGGAGCGATTGGTGGAATGATGATGTAAAGAGAGTAGTAAGGGAGAAAAAGTTAGCATATGAGAGGTTTTACAAAGTAGAAGTGATGCAAGGAGGGAAGAGTATATGGAGAGAAAAGAGAGTTAAAAGAGTGGTGAAGCAATGTAAAAGAGAGCAGATGAGAGAGTGGGTGAGATGTTATCAGCAAATTTTGTTGAAAATAAGAAAAAGTTTTGGAATGAGATTAATAAGTTGAGGAAGCCTAGAGAACAAATGGATTTGACAGTTAAAAATAGGAGAGGAGAGTTATTAAATGGAGAGTTAGAGGTATCGGGAAGATGGAGAGAATATTTTGAGGATTTGTTAAATGTTGATGAAGACAGGGAAGCTGTGATTTCGTGTGTAGGGCAAGGAGGAATAACATCTTGTAGGAGTGTGGAAGAGCCAGTTGTGGGTGTAGGGGAAGTTCGTGAGGCAGTGGGTAGAATGAAAGGGGTAAGGCAGCTGGGATTGATGGGATAAAGATAGAAATGTTAAAGCAGGTGGGGATATAATTTTGGAGTGGTTGGTGCTATTATTTAATAAATGTATGGAAGAGGGTAAGGTACCTAGGATTGGCAGAGAGCGTGTATTGTTCCTTTGTATAAAGGCAAAGGGGACAAAAGAGAGTGCAAAAATTATAGGGGAATAAGTCTGTTGAGTGTACCTGGTAAAGTGTATGGTAGAGTTATTATTGAAAGAATTAAGAGTAAAACAGAAAGCAGGATAGCAGATGAACAAGGGGGCTTTAGGAAAGGTAGGGGTGTGTAGACCAAGTGTTTACAGTGAAACATATAGGTGAACAGTATTTGGATAAGGGTAAAGATGTTTTGTGGCATTTATGGATTTGGAAAAGGCGTATGATAGGGTAGATAGGGGGCAATGTGGCAGATGTTGCAGGTGTATGGAATAGGAGGAAGGTTACTGAAAGCAGTGAAGAGTTTTTATGAGGATAGTGAGGCTCAGGTTAGAGTGTGTAGGAGGGAAGGGACTATTTCCCAGTAAAAGTGGGCCTTAGACAAGGATGTGTTATGTCACCGTGGTTGTTCAATATATTTATAGACGGGGTTGTAAGAGAAGTGAATGCGAGGGTCTTGGCAAGAGGTGTTGGGCTAAAAGATAAAGAAGCAAATACAAAGTGGGAGTTGTCACAGTTGCTTTTTGCTGATGACACTGTGCTTTTGGGAGATTCTGAAGAGAAGCTGCAGAGGTTGGTGGATGAATTTGGTAGGGTGTGTAAAAGAAGAAAATTGAAAGTGAATATAGGAAAGAGTAAGGTGATGAGGATAACAAAAGAATAGGTGACGAAAGATTGGATATCAGATTGGAGGAGAGAGTATGGAGGAGGTGAATGTATTCAGATATTTGGGAGTGGACATGTCGGCGGATGGGTCTATGAAGGATGAGGTGAATCATAGAATTGATGAGGGAAAAGGGTGAGTGGAGCACTTCGGAGTCTGTGGAGACAAAGAACCTTGTCCATGGAAGTAAAGAGGGGAATGTATGAGAGTATAGTTATACCAACGCTCTTGTATGGGTGTGAAGCATGGGTGATGAATGTTGCAACGAGGAGAAGGCTGGAGGCAGTGGAGATGTCATGTCTGAGGTCAATGTGTGGTGTGAATATAATGCAGAGAATTCGGAGTTTAGAAATTAGGAGGAGGTGCGGGATTACCAAAACGATTGTCCAGAGAGCTGAGGAGGGGTTGTTGAGGTGGTTTGGACATGTAGAGAGAATGGAACGAGACAGAGTGACTTCGAGAGTGTATAAATCTGTAGTGGAGGGAAGGCGGGGTAGGGGTCGGCCTAGGAAAGGTTGGAGGGAGGGGGTAAAGGAAGCTTTGTGTGCGAGGGGCTTGGACTTCCAGCAAGCATGTGTGATCGTATTTGATAGGAGTGGATGGAGGCATATGGTTTTTAATACTTGACGTGCTGTTGGAGTGTGAGCAAAGTAACATTTATGAAGGGATTCAGGAAACCGGCAGGCCGGACTTGAGTTCTGGAGATGGGAAGTACAGTGCCGGCACTCTGAAGGAGGGGTGTTAATGTTGCAGTTTTATAACTGTAGTGTAAAGCACCCTTCTGGCAAGACAGTGATGGAGTGAATGATGATGAAAGTTTTTCTTTTTCGGGCCACCCTGCCTTGGTGGGAATCGGCCGATGTGTTAATAAAAAAAAAAAAAAAATATATATATATACATATATTTATATATATATATTTACAAAAAGAACAGACAGGTAATTTGTGGTCCAATCACTGTTAGTCGATTAAGTCTTCGTTAAACTGTTCATGAAAATGGAATTACTCGTGTGTTTACTATAAGTTGCCAGATATCACTTCAGCCCAACAGAAATTGTTAGGAAAATTTCTTCCCAAACGGTACAACCTACCTTGAAAATAAATTACCACTGCGGTAGCCGTAGCCTTTAATATGTATGTCCCACTGGCACATTCTTGGCAGGGTCAACTAGCATAAAAAAACATAATAATATAGAGAAGCACCATAGAAGGCTTATTAGCCATGCTAGGTAGGTTTTACTCACATAAGAACAAAACACAGAGAAACATTTCATTACGCCTACTAGCTCATGGTCCATACTAGGTAGGTCTCAGTTGATCAGCCAATGTATCATCTCATTGCTTGGTAACTGATAAAATATTTATAAAGAAGAAAAGCACAAACAAAGAGTACTTACGGTATCTGTGATTTGGGAAACAGCAGTATGGGAATGTGAAATAGTCGTTGTTCAGGTGAAGTCTCATCTTTCTTACTCTGTCACTACAAGAACTGAGCCAAAGAACCTGTAAGTGACATTAATATTAGTTACTGGATGTGCACGCACCTTCACGCACACGCACACACACACAAATCCCCCAGAATACAGTATTGGAAAAGAAGCTGAAGGTATGGGACACCAACACAGACGGAATAACAAATAAGTGTAAGGAGTGGCACGAAATAATAATAGAGGCATCTCAGACATCATAACACTAAAGGAAATTAAGGTCACGGGGATGATAACAGACGCAAGCTTCCCAATCGGATATCAGATCCTGAGGAAAGAGGGAACAGAAAGGGAGGAAGAGTTGCAATGCTCTTCAAAAACCAGTGGAGTGTAGAGGAGTTGGAAGGAATGGACAGAAAAGAAGCAAGGAACTACAGAGTAGGAACACTCCAGACTGGGGGTCCCAAGGTGGTGATTACAGTGATGTACAACCCTCTACAAAATAGCAAGAAGCCAAGACAAGATTACGATGAGAGCAACAAAGCAAAGGTGGACACACTAGCTGAGGTGGCTTAAATGGCCCATATGGGTAGGGCAAAGTTATTAGTTGTGGGTAATTTCAATCACAAAGAGATTGACTGGGAAAACCTGGAGCCACATGCTGAACCAGAGACGTCGAGGACTAACATGATGGAGGTGGTACTGGAAAACTTCATGCACCATCATTTTAGGGACTCTACCAGAGAGAGGAGAGGATGAACCAGCAAGGCTGGACCTCGTATTCATCTTGAGAAGTTCAGGTATTGGCGATATCATATGAAAGGCCCTCGGAGCTAGTGATCATGTGGTCCTGAGCTTCGAATACTTTATAGAGTTAACAGTGGAGACTGAAACAGCACGAGAAGGACGGGAGAAGCCAAACTACAAAAGAGGGGATTACACAGGCATGAGACAATTTCTGCATGAGGTGGAGTGGGAAAGAAAACTGTAGGGAAAGATAGTAAATTAAATGACCACAAAATGCAGAGAGGCAGAGGAGAAGTTTGTACCCAAGAACAACCGAAACAATTGGAATGGAAGGGAACACCAACAAGTGCTAGACACACTACACTCAACCGAGGAGGAAGTGAAGAGGCTGCTAAGTGAACTAGATACTTCAAAGGCAGTGGGACTCGACAACATTTCTTTCTGGGTCCTGAGACGGGGAGCAAAGGAAATTTGTGTGTGTCAGTAACAATAATCTTCAATACATCTATCGTAATCTGGCAACTACCTGAGGTGTGGAAGACAGAAAATGTAGTACCAATTTATAAGAAAGGAGACAGACAGGCAGAATTAAACTACAGACCAGTGTCACTGATATGTGTAGCATGCAGATCCATGGAGAAGCTTATCAGGAGAAGAGTTTTGGAACACATAAAAAGGATTGAGCTTATACACGATAACGAGTATGGTTTCAGTGAGGGAAAATCCTGTGTCACAAACTTACTGGAGTTTTACGACAAGGTAACAGAAGTATGACAGGAGAGAGAGGAGTGGGTTGACTGCATTTTCTTGGACTGTAAAAAGGCTTTCGACGAGAGATTAGTGCAAAACCTATAGAAGCAAGCAGGAATAACAGGAAAGGCACTGCAATGGATCAGGGAATACCTGACAGAAAGGAAATAATGAGTGATGGTACGGTCACTCTGACGAGGTGTCAGAGTGACCGCATGTGACGAGAGGGGTTCCACAAGGATCAATCTTAGGGCTGGTGCTGTTTCTGGTATATGTGAATGACATGACGGAAGGGATAGATTCAGACGATGTAAAGTTAAAGCGAAGAATTAAAGCAAATGAAGATCAGGTATTACTACAAACGGATTTTGACGGGCTGAAAGCCAGATCCAACAATTGGATCCTGGAGTTTAAACCCACCAAGTGCAAAGTCATAAAGATTGGGGAAAGTCAAAGAAGACCGCAGACGGGGTTCAGGCAAAAGGGCCAAACACTGCAAACCTCACTCAAGGAAAAGGATCTTTGTGTGATTATCATACCTAGCATATCGCCAGAGTTGCATATCAACCAAATAACTGCTGCAGTATATGGGCATCTGGAAAACCTAAGAACAGTGTTTCGACACTTGAGTAAGGAATCATTCCAAGACAATGTACACCTTGTACATCAGGCCCATATTAGAGTATGCAGCACCAGTATGGAACCCACACCTAGTCAAACACGTCAAGAAATAAGAGAAAGTGTAAAGGTTTGCAACAAGACGAAGGGGTAAGGCCAACGTGGAAAGCTTAGGGAAATCAACTTGACGACAATGGAGGACAGGAGGAATCGGGAGGACATGATAAGGATATAGAAAATACTGAGAGGAATTGACAAATTGGATAGGGCCAAAGGTTCACAGCTGGAATTTGAAAACTCAGATGAGCCAAAGGGATGTTAGGAAGTATTTCTACAGTCATAGAGTTGTCAGAAAGAAACAATATGGAGAGTGATGTAGAAGAGGCAGGATCCATATATAGCTTTATGAAGAGATACTATAAAGATCATGGAGAAGAGGGAGCCAGAAGCTGTGAATCGACCCCAACAATCAAAAATAGATACGCACAAGTGTGACCATGGTGTAATAGCACACAAAATACATGATAAAGGAATAACAGGAAAAGTTGGCAGATGGATCTATAATTTCCTGACAAATAGAACACAAAGAGTAGTAGTAAACAGAGTAAAGTCTGAGGCGGCTACGGTGAAAAGCACTGTTCCACAAGTCACAGTACTCGCTCCCATCTTGTTCCTCATCCTCATATCTGACATAGACAGGGATATAAGCAACAGCACCGTGTCTTCCTTTGCAGATGACATTCGAATTTGCATGACAGTATCCACCATTGAAGACACTGCAAGATTCCAGTCGGACATCAACCAAATCTTTAAATGGGCCGCGGAAAACAATATGAAGTTCAATGATAAGAAATTTAAATTACTCCTATATGGAAAACGTGAGGAAATTAAAACTACATCGGAGTATAAAACATATTCCAACCACGCAATAGAGCGAAAAACTAATGTAAAAGACCTGGGAGTGATCATGTCAGAAGATCGCACTTTCAAGGACCATAACATTGTATCAATCGCATCTGCTAGAAAAATGACATGATGGATAATGAGAACCTTCAAAACTAGGGATACCAATCCCATGATGACACTCTTCAGGTCGCTTGTTTTATCTAATCTGGAATATTGCTGCGATAGAACACCTAAATTACTGGGAACGCTTGAAGTTCCTAAACCTGTACTCCTAGAACACAGGCGGAGAGATACTTGATCATTGTCTTGTGTACTTGAAGACGTGTCTTGTGTACTCTCTGTGGACTGAACCATCTTTGCTGTGCTTCCGTTATTAGCTACCTGAGTTGGATGATGGTTTCCCTCACTACAGCAGTATATCTCCCAAAAGAAGGCGGAATTAACGGAAGCTAGAAGAAGATTCAACGTTTGAAGGTATATGCAAGGATTATCCCCGGAACAATGTCGCCGATGATCAGACCAACGAATGGATGCTAGTCGAATCT
>WNWK01041362.1:0-16488 GCA_009830355.1 Cherax destructor | reverse complement strand
TGGAGTGGTTTCAGAATTTTTCCGACACTGTGGTGCGGTAGATAATGAGCATCTGTCTTCAACTTATCTTCGAATATTTCCTCAATGAATTTATTGTCTAACTGTTCTTGTATGATATTATCATAAACAATCAGCAGCTCTGGATTATTCCTGAGCCATGTATTTGTGCTTTCATTTGTCCGAAAGCCAGTGATAATTGCTAGGTAGATGTGGTGGATTTAATTTCCATGGTAACCTAACCCAGTACTGTCCATCTTCATATCTGACAGTGTCCAAGCCTGTGGGTTGGTTTATTTACATCAATACCTATCGCATCTAAACCACAACTTATCAACTGGTTCATTCATTTCAAAGTAATGATAATTTTTGCTGTGGTAATGATCAGCAGTTATTCTTGTAACTAGTACATTTTCTACTGAACCAATTTCAGCTTTTTTCCCGCTTTGAGAGGAATTGGACCACATATCATATGGCCCCCAGCTGTTTCAGCAAGTGAACAATCATGTTTACTTACTATATTTTCCACAAAACAGTGATAGTAATCACTTCCAATGATTAAATCAATTGGACTAATTGTGTCCGTCTGTATGTCAGGACAGGCTAACTTGACCTTCCGCCTTCAGTGCTGCAACTGTATCTCTTAATCCCCGGATCTGCACTGACTTAGTCAAATCATCGACTACCACAGCTTCAAGTGTAGGTTCAAGTGTAGAAATGGAAACAGCAGTTTCTGTAACTTTTCTGTTACGGCAAAGAGTTACATTTATCTCAAATGTCTATTAACACATATAGACTGTTTACTTGGTCAGACAACACGTGACATACTGTGGCCCGTTCTTGCTATTTAAGTTGTTTTCAAAGCCAGACACGCCATGTCTGGCCCTTCCTAAGGGCTGGAAAGGGTGGGGCCCTTTAAAAGGGCACAAAGGGTTGATACTCCCTCTTTTGGAGAATTTTTCCACAATATCAGATTGGAGGAAAGAGTATGGAGGAGGTGAATGGTCTCAGATATTTGGGAGTGGATGTGTCAGCAGATGGGTCTATGAAGGATGAGGTGAATAATAGAATTAACGAGGAAAAAAAGGTGAGTGGTGCACTGAGGAGCTTGTGGTGACAGAGAAATTCATCCATGAAAGGAAAGAGGGGAATGTATGAGAGTATAATTATACCAACACTTTTGTATGGGTGTGAGACATGGGTTGTGAATGTTGCATGTCTGAGGGCAATGTGTGGTGTGAATATAATATAGAGAATAGGTAGTTTGGAGATTAGGAGGAGGTGTGGGATTACCAAAACAATTATCCAGAGGGCTGAGGAGGGGTTATTGAGATGGTTTGGACATGAAGAGAGGATGAAAATAGTATGACTGAGTATATAAATCTGTAGTGGAGGGAAGGTGTGGTAGGGGTTGGCCTAGAAAAGGGTGGAGGGAGAGGGTAAAGGTTTTGTGTGCGAGGGGCTTGGACTTCTAGCAAACATGTGTGAGCGTGTTAGATAGGAGCGAATGGAGACAAATGGTTTTTAATACTTGACGTGTTGTTAGAGTGTAAGCAAGGTAACATTTATGAAGGGTTTCAGGGAAACTGGCTGGCCAGACTTGATTCCTGGAAATAGGAAGTATAGTGCCGGCACTCTGAAGGAGGGATATTAATGTTGCAGTTTTGTAGCTGTAGTGTAAGCACGCCTCTGGAAAGACAGTGATAGAGTGAATGATGATGAAAGTTTTTCTTTGTTGGGCCACCCTGCCTTGGTGGGAGACGACCTATGTGTTAATAAAAAAAAATTCTGACGAGGAATTTTGCCTGAATCCTTCTAATAACCAACCCATTGATTTAATAAATGCTGGTTTAGTGCTTCAGTTTTGATTGGGATAGCCATGGGTGGCCTGTTTCTGCATGGGATTCATGTAACATTTACCTTGGCCCTTAGAGAAGGCTTTAAGGCCCCAGGATATCCTGGCTTTCTGCGGGATATCCTGTGTGGAAACTTTGTAGCATACAGCTATAGTAACAGCACTTGTTTGGCAAGACAGTGATGGAGTAAGTGATGGCAGAAGAATTTTTCTTTTTCAGGTCACGTTACCTGGGTGGGAGAGAGCCGTTGTGTTCAAATAAAAAAAGTCCTAATATTAATAATAAAGAAAAAGAGGTAAAAGTAGGTCTTAGACAGGGATGTGTAATGTCACCATGGTTGTTTAATATATTATAGATGGGTTGTAAAAGAAGTAAATGCTAGGGTGTTGGGGAGAGGGGTGGGATTAAATTATAGGGAATTAAATGCAAATGGGAGTTGACACAGTTACTTTTTGCTGATGATACTGTGCTTATGGTAGATTCTAAAGAAAATTGCAAAGGTTAGTGGACGAGTTTGGGAGAGTGTGTAAAGGTAGAAAGTTGAAAGTGAACATAGATAAGAGTAAGGTGATGAGGGTATCAAACGATTTAAATAAAGAAAAATTGGATATCACATTGGAGAGAGGGATTATGGAAGAAGTAAATGTTTTCAGATATTTGGGAGTTGACGTGTCAGCGGATGGGTTTATGAAGGATGAGGTTAACCATAGAATTGATGAAGGAAAAAAGGTGAGTGGTGCATTGAGGTATCTGTGGAGACAAAAAACGTTATCCATGGAGGCAAAGAAGGGAATGTACGAAAGTATAGTGGTACCAACACTCTTATATGGGTGTGAAGCATGGGTTGCAAATGCTGCAGCTAGGAGGCTGGAGGCAGTGGAGATGTCCTGTCTAAGGGCAATGTCTACCTACCTGGAGTCTACCTTGAGAGAATTCCAGGGGTCAACGCCCCCGCGGCCCGGTCTGTGACCAGGCCTCCTGTTGGACCAGAGCCTGATCAACCAGGCTGTTACTGCTGGCCGCACGCAGTCCAACGTACGAACCACAGCCCGGCTGATCAGGTACCGACTTGAGGTGCCTGTCCAGTGCCTGCTTGAAGACAGCCAGGGCTTGTTGGTAATCCCCCTGATGTATGCTGGGAGGCAGTTGAACAATCTTGGGCCCCTCACACTTATTGTGTTGTCCCTCAACGTGCTAGTGGCACCCCTGCTCTTCATTGGGGGGATGTTACATCGCCTGCCGAGTCTTTTGCTTTCGTACGGAGTGATTTTTGTGTGCAAGTTTGGTACTAAGCCCTCGAGAATTTTCCATGTGTATATAATAATGTATCTCTCCCCCCCGTTCTAGAGAGTACAGGTTTAGGAACTTCAAGCGTTCCCAGTAGTTGAGGTGGTTTATCGCAGTTATGCGTGCCGTGAAGGTTCTCTGCACATTTTCAAGGTCAGCAATTTCACCCGCCTTGAAAGGTGCAGTTAGTGTGCAGCAATATTCCAGCCTAGATAGAACAAGCGATCTGTAAAGTGTCAACATGGGCTTGGCATCCCTGGTTTTGAAGGTTCTCATTATCCATTTTGTCATTTTCGAGCAGATGCAATTGCTACATTGTTATGGTCCTTGAAGGTGAGATCCTCTGACATGATCACTCCAGGTCTTTGACATTAGTTTTCGCTCTATTGTGTTGTTGGAATTAGTTTTGTACTCTGATGAGATTTTAATTTCTTCACGTTTTCCTTATCTGAGTAATTGAAATTTCTCATCATTGAACTTCATATTGTTTTCTGCAGCCCATTTAAAGATTTGGTTTATGTCTGCTTGAAGTCTTGCAGTGTCTTCAACGGTGGACACTGTCATACAGATTCGGGTGTCATCTGCAAAGGAAGACACAGCACTGTGGCTTATATCCCTGTCAATGTCTGATATGAGGATGAGGAATAGGATGGGAGCAAGTACTGTGCCTTGTGGAACAGATCTTTTCACAGTAGCTGCCTCAGACTTTACTCTGTTGACTACTACTCTTTGTGTTCTACGTGTTAGGAAATTATAGATCCATCTACCAACTTTTCCTGTTATTCCTTTATCACGCATTTTGTGTGCTATTACACCATGGTCACACTTGTCAAAGGCTTTTGCAAAATCTGTGTATATAACATCTGCATTCTGTTTATCTTCTAGAGCATCCAGGACCTTGTCGTAGTGGTCCAGTAGTTGGGACAGACAGGAGCGGCCTGCTCTAAACCCATGCTGTCCTGGGTTGTGCAATTGATGGGTATCAAGATGGGTGGCGATGTTGCTTCTTAGAACCCTTTCAAAGATTTTTATGATATGGGACGTTAGAGCAATTGGTCTGTAGTTCTTTACTATTGCTTTACTGCCCCCTTTGTGGAGTGGGGCTATGTCTGTTGTTTTTAGTAGCTAGGGACGATCCCAGTGTCCATGCTCCCTCTCCATACAATGTTAAAAGCGTGTGATAGGGGCTTCTTGCAGTTCTTGATGAACACGGAGTTCCATGAGTCTGGGCCTGGAGCGGAGTGCATGGACATGTCATTTATTGCCTTTTCGAAGTCATTTGGCGTCGTGATGATGTCAGATAGGCATGCATCTGTCAAGTTCTGTGGCACTCTCATAAAAAAATAATTTAGGTTTTCGATTTTCAGTCTGGTTAGTGGCTCGCTAAAGACTGAGTCATACTGGGATTTAAGTAACTCACTCATTTCCTTGCTGTCATCTGTGTAGGACCCATCCGGTTTAAGTAGGGGCCCAATAGTGGTTGTTGTTCTCGACTTTGATTTTGCATAGGAAAAGAAATACTTAGGGTTTCTTTCAATTTCATTTATGGCTCTTAGTTCTTCCCGTGTCTCTTGATTCCTATAAGATTCCTTAAGTTTTAATTCGATGTTTGCTATTTCTCTGACTAGTGTCTCCTACGATTTCAGAGATATTGGCCTCCTGTGCGCTCCGTTATTCTGTGCCTTCGCCTGTATAGGAGCGCTTTCTTTCTAGTTTGCATCTTTCCTCCTTTTCCTTAAGGGAATTTGCCTTTAGCAAACCTCAAGTACCACAGAGTTAATTTGTTCTAGACATAGGTTGGGATCCGTGATGCTTAGGCAATCTTCCCAGTTTATATCATTTAGGACTTGGTTTACTTGGTCCCACCTTATGTTTTTGTTATTGAAGTTGAATTTGGAGAAAGCTCCCTCACGGCTGATCACATTTTGTTGATCTGGGGCTCCCTGCATGCATGTCTGGACCTCTATTATGTTGTGATCTGAGTATATTGTTTTTGATATGATGACATTTCGTATCAGATCATCATTGTTGGTGAAGATGAGGTCCAGCGTATTCTCTAATCTTGTGGGCTCTACTATTTGCTGGTTTAAGGTGAACTTGGTGCAGAGATTTAAAAGTTCATGCATGTGTGAATTTTCATCTGAGCTGCCTCCTGGTGTTATCTCTGCTATCACATTGTTTGCAATGTTCCTCCATTTTAGGGGCCTGAGGTTGAAGGGGCAGCTCAACCACTCAGGATCAACTTCTTTATTTGTTGACCGATTGCGCTCATTTTTGGTGTACTATTAGAAGCTTATATCGACCTTGCTTTGGTGAAGTTTCAATAAAATCGGCCAAAAAGCAAATGAACCATGCAAGATTTACTAAAAATTCTAAAAAAATATACTTAGGAGTGAGCTCCTCCGAAGTGGTAGTTCGAAAAGTGGTTTTGACACTTTCTGCTGATAGAACACTTCTAAGTCCATCGTTCGGTATGTACCAATGCTGTAATAAAGCTTATCTTTATTCTAAAAAAAAATACAGTTTGTAGGTTGCTTGACATTTAGCAAAATATCGGACTTTTACCCCACACAAATCTGTGAAATATTTGGAATACTTCAAAAAGGTACATACGGATTGGTAAAGCAAGCATTCTTCTATGTTTATTGTGAAAATCAAGTCAATTCGTTCATTAATAATGATGGTACATGGCTAAATAGGTAAATAACTTACTTCGAGATAATGGCCGAGCGCGTGGCAGCCCGAGTACTCGGAAAAAAAAAAAAAAATCCCGAAAAACGGTTGTTTTTCCACTTTTTCATCATTTACAGTATCTACTACAGTTTACCATCACTAGATCCGTTTTCCTTCATAATAGCGATGAGGAAATGCAAAAATGACCCTTATGGTGTGGTGTACCTTCCACTACCTGGCCATAGACCGTCATATTATGCCAATAATATTTATTCTGGTGTGTTTTTCATGTTTTTATGCTATTAATATGTCGCCTTATGTCATAATAGATCAATTGTAGTAAGTAAATAAACATTATTATTGATATTAGTGTAAGAAAAGAACAATTTGTTGGCTGGTGTGTCTTGGCCGCTACATCGTAATTTATGGCCTGTCAGCACTTCTTATCCGAGAAGGGAAGAGAAGGCTCCTGATTGGTTCTAAGGCCATATTAGCCCCGCCCACTCTCCTATGATATCAAATGGTGAATTTGTATTATATTAGACATAAAAATATAAGAAATTGATAGAAAAAAAAACAAAAAACGGAATATTTTTTTTTTTTTTCCGGGTCAGTGCGCATGCCATGACAGACGCCGACACCATACCTGTTACAAATTACTATAATTCATTGTAGAAACATAGTATAATGATGAGAATTATACGAGGGTGATGCCAGAAAGATGAGCTATTTTTTGGTAAGAAAAAAATCAATTTTCGTATTTTTTCGATTTTTTTTTTCTCAGCGCGCTCAGACTGTCAGAGGCCCCTTATTTTAAATCCCCCAGTAGCAAGATGTTGGGGGCAGGAGCTGGAAGATTTTCCAGACAGTGGTAAATTTTCAGAAGCTGTTCCTGGAATTGTTGAGACGTTGCATCCGGGGGCTTGTAGACAACCACGATGACCAGGTTTTGATTCTCGACCTTTATTGCTAATACTTCAACTACATCATTTGAGGCATTTAGTAGTTCTGAACATATAAGTGACTCTGTGATATACAGGCCAATTCCCCCCCTTTTTGCCTGTTCACTCTGTCACACCTGTATAGGTTGTAGCCCGGGATCCATATTTCATTGTCCAAGTGATCTCTTATGTGGGTCTCTGTGAAAGCCGCAAACATAGCATTTGACTCTGTAAGCAGTCCACGAATGTAAGGTACCTTGTTGTTTGTTGCTGGCTTTAGACCCTGTATATTAGCAAAGATGAATGTAGTTGGATTGGTGGTATTGGTGGTATGGGGGATGGGGTCTTTTTTTCCTGGCTCTAATATCTGTTGTAATGGAGTGGAGGCCACTGACTGTGATTCCACTCCAGAAATGATTGCAGTTGGTGTACAATTTCTGTCATTTCCTGCCAGCTTTTTTTCCTTCCTGGCACTAAAAAACGTCTCTCTCCGGAGTGGCTGTGGCTACCCTGATTTTGCCATGGTCTGGATGTTCTGTGTTGCCTCGTACCCTTTAGGTGGTATGCCTGGCAATATAAGTTATAGCACTGTCTTTCCTGAATTGATGTGTGGCACATTTCAGGGTGGAAAAACTTACAGGACGGGAGGTTGCATTTGCCTGTTTTCATATGGGAACAGCATTTTCTGGGGTGATCATAATTGCATGTCCCATCTGATTTCCCAGATTTTCCATGCCTGCAGATACCAAGTGCATAATATTCACATAGGCCTGGTTTCCGTTTGCCCTGGTTTTTTGTGACTGTGTTCCCCATTGGTGGGTGTGTTCCTGTCTCATGTCTGTCTTCGTTACTATTGCTAACAATGGAGCCTTCAACTGTTTCCGGTAATTTATCTTCAGTATTTCCCTGGGCATCCACTTGTTTACTATCTACCGTGGTATTGCTAGTTTGTACCACTGTTTTGTGTGTCCTTGTCTACACCTGTTTCCCCGTCATTTATTTCACTAGAGCTACTGTCCCTCTTCAGGTCACCATTTATTTCTCCATTCTTAAATATATTGGGTATCATTTCAACATCTGTACCAGGGGCGGTAGCACCATCTGGCCCTGATTTTTTACTGTCCCAACTGTTATAGAAAGCTGTCATGTTTTTAATGAAGTCCGATTGATTTGGTGTTGTCATCTTTTAATATCGATGTGGTTTTATTCCACATTTTGGTCTCATTTGGACATACCCAAAAACACTTTCCTTGTTTAATATCTCGGGTGGTAGAGTCTTGAATGCCTACACAAGGGGCGTGGCAGCATTTACCACAAAAGATGCATGTAATCCATGCAGAGGAACGTTTGCTTGTTTGGTTGCATATTACACAGGGTTTCATGATTGATGTTTGTTGGTTGCTTTACTGTATATTCTACTAATAGGTTCCCTGAAGTGGTGATCCATCTATTTGTATCGTATCTATTTTATTTGCATGTGTAAGTGTTGGACAATCTTACCTCGTAAAAGTTATTCTTACTGTTATTGTTTGGGTGTTTGATAAGGTCCCCTAAAACTCCGTCCGCTTATTGAATCTGGACTTGGATACCAGTTTTGAATCCAGTCAATGGTTCCCTTATTTCTTGGATCTGACGAGATCCAGTGTCACTTATTTAATGAATCCTGTAGGGATTGTCTGGGTTATGCGAGACAGATCACTGGAAGATGATTAAACAGAGTAATAATAATGATCGGTATGGTACAAAAGTATAACTTGCGTGTTGGAGATAAAAACCGGTCCTTCTGGCAGCTCCTACTGTACGGCAGCCATACCTCTGGCACCCTGGTTTACCTCTGGCACCCTGTTTACTTCTTGCACCCTGGTAAAACCTCACCCCGCTTTAACACCTGGGTTTCCGTGCACTTATGATTCACTCTACTGGGTTTAGATTTTGTTTTTGTTTTTCCTACACCACAACACTGCTGGTTTTTCCTATGATGAAGTTTAAAATTATCAATACACGGACTTGCGTGGTAAGGACCCGGCGGCCGCTGGCAACTGATTTCAAACACGAAACTCGTTAGGCCTACACTTCCGTCTTTGTTTTCACTTAACATCTATTAACTTTGTATACTATGGCACCACTGATATATTCACTATACAGATCTATCTTCACCCTATTTTCAGGGAGACTTTCCTTCCTCTGACAAATAAACGTTCTGTTTTGTTATTTCACACGGCACTTAAGTTCCCCTCTGGCTTTATGGCACTATGTTCTGGCACACTAATTCCCTTGTGTGGTGTAAATATTATGCAGAAAATTCGGAATGTGGAAATTAGGAGAAGGTGTGGAGTTACTAAAAGTATTTGTCAGAGAGCTGAAGAGGGGTTGTTGAGGTGGTTTGGTCATTTAGAGAGAATGGATCAAAGTAGAATGACTTGGAGAGCATATAAATCTGTAGGGGAAGGAAGGCAGGGTAGGGGTTGTCCTAGAAAAGGTTGGAGGGAGGGGGTAAAGGAGGTTTTGTGGGCGAGGGGCTTGGACTTCTAGCAAGCATGTGTGAGCGTGTTAGATAGGAGTGAATGGAGACGAATGGATTTTGGGACATGACGATCTGTTGGAGTGTGAGCAGGGTAACATTTTGTGAAGGGATTCAGGGAAACCAGTTAATTGATTTAGTTGGACTTGAGTCCTGGAAATGGGAAGTACAATGCCTGCACTTTAAAGGAGGGGTCTGGGATAGTGACAGCTGGGAGGGACTATTCTCAGCTGTCAATTCTGAGCGCCTCTGCAAAGACAGTGATTATGTATGAGTGTGGTGAAAGTGTTGAATGATGATGAAAGTATTTTCTTTTTGGGGATTTTCTTTCTTTTTGGGTCACCCTGCCTCGGTGGGAGACGGCCGACTTGTTGAAAAAAAAAAAATAGAGGTAAATTGATAAAGAAACAAAGCACTATAAGTTACATAATAATTTTTAATACATTAAAATTCTACATTAAAATAAGTACATAGAGAAATGTATTAAAGTTAGATAAGGTGAGATCACATTAATAACAAACATGGGTGGAAAATGTCAACTTTCTCACCATTAAATAGTCCAAGTACATCACCTTAACATATAAATTGACAATAACATTGTTGGCAAGAGCAAACTTAATAAAATGCTTCAACAATAAAAAGTATGGCTGGAGAAAGTGATATTTGTAAGCATAAAATTCACCATGTAAATCATCACCTTAACATATAAAGATATGAACAATACCAGTGTCTGCAAGATGCAACTTGACATATAAACAATACCAGTGTCTGCAAGATGCAACTTAACATATAAACAATACCAGTGTCTGCAAGATGCAACTTAAAAACTTCCTGCTACCACAACAAAAAATTGTGGAGGGAAAAATGTCAATTTTTTTTTTTTTTTTATTAACACATCGGCTGATTCCCACCAAGGCAGGGTGGCCCGAAAAAGAAAAACTTTCATCATCATTCACTCCATCACTGTCTTGCCAGAGGGGTGCTTTACACTACAGTTATAAAACTGCAACATTAACACCCCTCCTTCAGAGTGCAGACACTGTACTTCCCATCTCCAGGACTCAAGTCCGGCCTGCCGGTTTCCCTGAATCCCTTCATAAATGTTACTTTGCTCACACTCCAACAGCACGTCAAGTATTAAAAACCATTTGTCTCCATTCACTCCTATCAAATACGCTCACACATGCTTGCTGGAAGTCCAAGCCCCTCGCACACTTCCTTTACCCCCTCCCTCCAACCTTTCCTAGGCCGACCCATACCCCGCCTTCCCTCCACTACAGATTTATACACTCTCGAAGTTATTCTGTCTCGTTCCATTCTCTCTACATGTCCGAACCACCTCAACAACCCCTCCTCAGCTCTCTGGATAATAGTTTTGGTAATTCCGCACCTCCTCCTAATTTCCAAACTCCGAATTCTCTGCATTATATTCACACCACACATTGACCTCAGACATGACATCTCCACTGCCTCCAGCCTTCTCCTCGTTGCAACATTCATCACCCATGCTTCACACCCATATAAGAGTGTTGGTATAACTATACTCTCATGCATTCCCTTCTTTACTTCCATGGACAAAGTTCTTTGTCTCCACAGACTCCGAAGTGCTCCACTCACCCTTTTTCCCTCATCAATTCTATGATTCACCTCATCCTTCATAGACCCATCTGCTGACATGTCCCTCCCAAATATCTGAATACATTCACCTCCTCCATACTCTCTCCCTCCAATCTGATATCCAATCTTTCGTCACCTAATCTTTTTGTTATCCTCATCACCTTACTCTTTCCTATAGTCACTTTCAATTTTCTTCTTTTACACACCCTACCAAATTCATCCACCAACCTCTGCAACTTCTCTTCAGAATCTCCCAAAAGCACAGTGTCATCAGCAAAAAGCAACTGTGACAACTCCCACTTTGTATTTGATTCTTTATCTTTTACCCCCCACACCTCTTGCCTAGACCCTCGCATTCACTTCTCTTACAACCCCATCTATAAATACACCATCTATAAATACACCAAGTACATCACTTGAGCAGCAAAATAAATTGTCATTACCATTGTATACAAGGCAAATATTAACTTGTTGCAAACCTTCATAAAATGATTTGTGGAGAATATATTAACTTCCAGGTGAAAATAATAACAGCCTGGCTGATCAAACATTCATCCAAGAAGCCAGAATTATTTCATTTTTGAGGAAACACTAAACCTGTAAAGGTCATACAATGCCTAGGAAATGGGACTCATTCTGCTTAGATACAAAAACAAAAAAAAATAATGTAACTCAAAAAATATAGTTTACCTCATGATTAATTATTATATTCAAGAGCAAGTGCTAAATCAGTATGGGTCATACAGCCCCTGGAAAATATGAGGGGGTGGAGGGTATTCATATCTGATCCAAGGAAGGTGAGGGATGACTAACTCCTTGGATTAAGAGCATATAACCAGCACCAAGGCAATCATTCTTAAAAGGAATTTTCTAATGAATGAACTCTCAAATGTCGTATTAGATAAGATCTATGTGAAAAGTCTTTTAGACATTCAGAACACTGATATGGTTTTTCTTGTGAATGGACTCTCATGTGTCGTATTAGATAAGATCTCAATGAAAAGTCTTTTAGACATTCAGAACACTGATATGGTTTTTCTTGTGAATGGACTCTCATGTGTCGTATTAGATAAGATCTCAATGAAAAGTCTTTTAGACATTCAGAACACTGATATGGTTTTTCTTGTGAATGGACACTCATGTGTCGTATTAGATAAGATCTCAATGAAAAGTCTTTTAGACATTCAGAACACTGATATGCTTTTTCTTGTGAATGGACTCTCATGTGTTGTATTAGATAAGATCTCTGTGAAAAGTCTTTTAGACATTCAGAACACTGATATGGTTTTTCTTGAGAATGAACTCTCATGTGTTGTATCAGATGAGATCTTCGTGAAAAGTCTTTTAGACATTCAGAACAATGATATGGTTTTTCTTGTGAATGGACTCTCATGTGTTGTATTAGATGAGATCTCTGTGGAAAGTCTTTTAGACATTCAGAACACTGATATGGTTTTTCTTGTGAATGAACTCCCAAGTGTCGTATTAGGGATGATCTCTGTGAAAAGTCTTTTAGACATTCAGAACACTGATATGGTTTTTCTTGTGAATGGACTCTCATGTGTTGTATTAGATGATTTCTCCGTGAAAAGTCTTTTAGACATTCAGAACACTGATATGGTTTTTCTTGTGAATGGACTCTCATGTGATCTATTAGATTAGATCTCCGTGAAAAGTCTTTTAGACATTCAGAACACTGATATGGTTTTTCTTGTGTATGAACTCTCATGTGTTGTACAAGGGATGATCTCGATGAAAAGTCTTTTAGACATTCAGAACACTGATATGGTTTTTCTTGTGTATGAACTCTCATGTGTTGTACAAGGGATGATCTCCATGAAAAGTCTTTTAGACATTCAGAACACTGATATGGTTTTTCTTGTGAATGGACTCTCATGTGTTGTATTAGATGAAATCTCTGTGAAAAGTCTTTTAGACATTCAGAACACTGATATGTTTGTTTCCTTGAAGGAACTTTAATGTATTGCATCTTATTGTTTGTCATAAAACCCATTTAAGTCCTTAACACCTTCAATATTGTGACTCCCAAAATTAAAAGTGCTGAGTGTCACAAATTTTCAAATGGTAAAGAATGTTTTTCTCAAGTTATGACAACACAAATGCAACATCTGATGGAAAACTAAGAGAATTATTCTGGCACAACTATATGCAGCAGCAAGTTGGCCTATTTTACATCCTATTTTAGCCTATTTCAATAATTAAGTTGATCCAGTTCCTAGCCAACATACCTACTGTTCTATGAATTATGCACAGGAAACCAACAATTAAATTATTTTAAGGCATTTTGACTAATTTTACAAATTAAAAAAATTCTAATTTAAAAACAGAGTTCAAAACAAAGAGAGGGTAACTTCCCCAATCAGTTGGATCTGTTAGACAGAAATTATTGGAGAAACCAGAAGTGAGAACCGTGCAGTGCCAAAGACTGGAGATGACCAAGAATATGAAGCCTCCATGTTGTCTCAGACTCTCTGTCTTCAGGTTGAAACACTGCCTCTGAAACACAAATATTAGAATAGTGATGTTTATGTTATGTTAGGTAGGTGACTTTTACTACCAGGTGAGGAGAGAGTAATAATGAGAATGATGATGCTGGATGAACATTAATAATACAGTAGGAGAACAGATTAATGAAGATGCTGAAAAATACAGTAAACATTCCAGTCACTAAAACAACTTTGCCTCAGTTCAGTATGTCCCCTGTGGTTTCTCCTATATAATACCATAATTCTCTGAGTATTAAAATATAACCATCCCAATAATTGAAGCAGACCTACTGAAAACATGTAAAAAACACATAGGGGCTAGGAAGATCCTACCCTTCCTTATGGAAACTTACTATAATCAAATATTTCTGTCACTTTGACCTCTACTTCAAATTACTTCCAGTTTGAAACCAACCAAAATCCTTCCTTTTCACTAGTAATTCTTCAATTCTATCAATTAACACCAAGAAAACAACCAATAAAACCATACAAACAACCCTAGAAATTCACCACAAAGTTGCTATATTAAACCAAACACAAGGTCAGTGGTTTACTTTCTCAGGTACACTGTGCACACTGTCCTGCCTCACTATCTCACCTCAGGTACACTGTGCACACTCACTGCCATGAGTCAGTCTCCCTCCTCAGGTACATTGTGCACACTGTCCTAGCTCAGTCTCTCACCTTAGGTACACTGTGCACACTGTCCTGGCACAGTCTCTCACCTGAGGTACACTGTGCACACTGTCTGCTCAGTCTCTCACATCAGGTACACTGTGCACACAGTCTTGGCTCAGTCTCTCACCTCAAGTAAACTGTGCACACTGTTCTGCCTCAATCTCTCACCTCAGGTACACTGTCCTGACTCAGTCTCTCACCTCAGGTACACTGTGTACACTGTCCTGACTTAGTCTCTCACTTCAGGTAACCAGTGCACACTGTCCTGCCTCAGTCTGTCAACTCAAATACACTGTGCACAATGTCCTGGCTCAGTCTCTCACCTCAGGTACACTGTGCACACTGTTCTGACTCAGTCTCTCACCTCATGTACACTGTGCACATGCACAGTCCTCAGTCTCTCACCTCAGGTACACTGTGCACACTCACAGTCCTGACTCTGTGTCTCACCTTAGACACACTGTGCAGTCAATGTCCTGATTCAGACTCTCACCTCAGGTACACTGTGCACACTGTCCTGACTCAGTTTCTCACATCAGTTATACTGTGTACACTGTCCTGATTCAGTCTCTAACCTCAGGTACACTGTGCACACGGTCCTCGCTCAGTCTCTCACCTCAGGTACACTGTACACACTGTCCTGACTCAGTTTCTCACCTCGGTTACACTATGACACTATCTTGCCTCAGTCTCTCACCTCAGGTACACAGTGCACACTGTCCAGATGCAGTCTCTCACCTCAGGTACACTGTGCACACTGTCCTGACTCAGTTTCACACATCAGTTACACTGTGTACAATGTTCTGATTCAGTCTCTAACCTCAGGTACACTGTACACAGTCCTCACTCTGTCTCACACCTCAGGTACACTGTGCACACTGCCCTGACTCAGTATCACACCTCAGGTACACTGTGCACACTGTCCTGGCTCAGTCTCTCACCTCAGGTATACTGTGTACACTGTCCTGACTCAGTCTCTCACCACAGGTACACTGTCCTGCATTAGTCTCTCACCTCAGGAACACTGTTCACAATGTCCTGACTCTGTGGAGAAAATTCTCCAAAAGAGGGGGTATCAGCCCTTTCTGACCTTAGAAAGGGCCCGGCCCTTACAAAGGGCCAGACGTCGTGTCTGGGTTTACTGGTCAACAGTTTAATTGAAAACATATGGATGAACACAAACAGCCAAGAGGCACGTAGCAGCTGACCAAGGTTGTAACCAATGTGAATTAATAAGTGAGACATATGATATAAATGTGATTCTTTGCCAGAGCAGAAAAGTTATAGTAAACTGCTGTATTAGTTTCTACACTTGAACATTACAATCATGTGTTCCAGTGATCGAAGTATTAAGAGAACACAAGCATTTGATTTGCAACTTGTAGAATTGTGCTGTGGTCAGTGATGCCCAGCTTGACCGAGCTGCGGGACGTAGGAGAGATTAGATCGATTTAAGATACCTAAGGAAAAAGGCTTACAAAGAGGTGTATAACCGGACAAAAAGACATTCATCGTGTGCGTTCGTTCTCCCTCAATCTCCACTAATGTCGGGAAATAAGATAAGTCTCTCACCTGAGGTACACAGTGCACACTCAATGTCCTCACTCAGTCTCACAACTCAGGTACAATGTGCACACTATGTTGACTCGGTCTCTCACCTAAGGTGCATTGTGCACACTGTCCTCAGTCTCTCACCTCAGGTGCACTGTGCACACTGTCCTGACTCAGTCTCTCACCTCACGTACACTGTGCACATGGTCCTTTATATACCTTTGAAATACAGTACCTTTGAAGAGTTTCGAGAGTTTATCTACTCTCTGAGCCCGGCCATGGGCCAGGCTCGTCTGGTGCTTGCCTGGTCAACCAGGCTGTTGCTGCTGGAGGCCCGCTGCCCCACATATCCATCACAGCCAGGTTGATCTGGCACCTGGTGAAGATACTTGTCCAGTTTCCTCTTGAAGGCTTCTACACTGGTTCCAGCCGTGTTTCGGATATCTTCTGGTAAGATGTTGAATAGTGTGGGACCCCAGATGTTAATGCAGTGCTCCTGTATTGTCCCCACCGCACCCCTGCTCCTCACTGGGTTTATTTTACACTTCCTCCCATATCTCTCAGTCCAGTACGTTGTTATGGCAGAGTGCAGATTTGGGACCAGGCACTCAAGTACTTTCCAGATATATATTATCCTGTATCTCTCTCTCCTCCGCTCCAATGAGTACATGTTCAAGACTTGAAGGCGTTCCCAATAATTTAGATGTTTCAATGCCTCAATGTGACCCGAAACGATCTCTGAATTTGTTCCACTCTGATATTTCTCCTGCCCTGAACGGGCCGCAGAACTGAGCAGTATTCTAAGTGAGGGAGCACTAGCGATTTGAAGAGTGTCACCATCGGCATATTTCTCTTGTTTT